>BQNB010073314.1:0-32158 GCA_026074375.1 Tanacetum coccineum
ACTTAGAGGGATCAAAAGTATGAGTGGGATGCAGAACGAAAAGAGACTTTCCAGACTTTGAAGAATGATTTGTGTGACGCTTTGATAAATCGAATGTAGTGGTTGATGCGTTGAGTAGAAAGGGAGAGTGAAACTTGAGGAATTGAGCTTGGATCACTTGCAAACAAAGCTTTATGATTAAATGATCAAAGAATTTTAATGAGATGTGTGGGTTGTTTTTTATCAGAAAAAATAAGTGCAAAATGTCAGAAAATAGTAGGGAATAGTCCAGTATTTATAGGACATTCTGGAGGAGCGTCTACCTATGGGCGGTCCTCTTAAATAGGTGGGTGGTCCCCTTAAAGATAAGGGGGCCGCCCGTGTATTTAAGGGGGCCGCCCTAGACTAGGCGCTCCTCAGTTTGTCCTTTTGTGTAGGGGAGATTTTCTGGAACTTTCTAGCCGTTTTAGGTCCGAAAATTTGAATTTCAAAATGTTTATTTTGAATAAAACATTTTTTTACTTGTAGAAAATGTTTTGTAATGTTTATAAAAATGTTTACAACATTTTATAAAAGTGTGAGGTTGAATAAAAATTTCCTTTGATCATAAAATGCATTAAGCATTTATTTATTCATACATTTAAGTGGTATAATTTTCGAAAAGAAAATCTACTACTAATTACTTGTTTACGCTTAATTTTACATTGAACGTTTTTATGTTTTGTGATTATCAAAACGTAAAGATGTGAAAAATATTAATAATATTTTTAGGCATTATTTCTATCAACAATCTCCCTCTTTTTTATGATTACAAAATTTAAACTCATTAAATGTAAAATTATTATTTTTGCCGTTCAAAAAAAAAATGTAAAATTATTTTTAAACAAATATTTAGTGAGTTTTATGTCATTTCTTTCCCTTTTTGCAGAATCAAAAAGGCATCGTCGAGAATTGCTAGTAAAATTGACAGAATAAATGCTCCCCCTTGATGTGTGCTCCCCCTCGTTCGAGGACACCAAAAAATCGAGCTATGGTTTCTTGGCTACAAAAACGAGTTAGAACAATACAAATATTTCTAACATGTAGCAAGAAGGAAAGAAAAATATGACAAGTGCAAGCAAACATCAAAGCAAAAGATACTTCATTCATTTAGGACAATGTGTGTGAACTACACACAAGCATACATAAAAAGGAAAACAAATATGCTTTATAAGCATATTAATACATAAAAAAATCCTAAATAGCCATAGAATGATTTTTGACTTGCTTGCGACACAAAAGGGTTTGACGATTATTTGTAGGCATATTACGAGATTAGTTGGTTGTTGATGGAGAGTTTGGAGCGAAGGCGGTTGTAGAAGGGTAATCTCTTTGAACTCTAGGTGGTGGATGTGGTCGAGTGAGGAGGAATTCAATCTAATTGATATCCTCACTTAAAGCAAGAAATTGTTTTTGGGTGAAAATGCAACAAGGGCAATACCCAATATGGGTTTCAACTTGGTTAATGTTGAGGGTGTGTGGTAGGTTTGGAGAGTAAGGTGATGAGGGAATGTTGTTTTGTTGTTGGGAGAGATGCATGGCCAAAAGGTTTGATAGGTCTTGTAGTTGATTAATGTCATCAACTAGGCTTTCTCTACTTGGAGATAAAGATGGTGTGTGTTAAGTTTGGTTGTCACCTTGAGGTGGAGCTTGAGTGTAAGTAACATGTGAATTGATGGGTGAGATGGGAGATAGAGGATGTGAGATAACTTGTGGTGATGTAGGAGTGTCCTTAATGTAAAGATTTGGTAATGCTTGATTGGGGTGATTGTTTTCTTGAGATGGTTCATGATAAGGAGTGAGTGGTTTTGGCATTGGTGTAGGTGAATTTACATTGAGCTCATTAGATTTGTTACAAGGGTTTAGTTTCTTCCTCCAAATAGGTTTCACACTCATTTTGGCTATCCTTGATGGTTTGGATGTGGGTTTGTTAGGAGATGTCATTGGTGAGGATGATTGTGATGATGATGGTTGAGTATGTATTTATAGTGGAGGAAAGGTTTAAATTAGGAAGAATGAACATTTAAATGATCAAATCCAAGAAATGTTTGTGAATTTAGGGAAATAGTAGCTAAGTCTAGAAAGTATTTGGTCAAAAAGGGATAAAAATATTGTTTTTACCCGTGACTGTCTAGGCCGGTCCCCTTAATTAGGGGTCGTTCCCCTTAAAGATAAGGGGACCGCCCTTTATGAATTAAGGGGGCCGCCTTATGCTATTTTCCAGATTTTCTAAAAATTGATTTTTCTTAAAATTTTGTGTGAGGGTTTCTGTTTTGGTGGTTAATTTGCAGCAAGTCTATCTTTTTATGGCAACTAAGATTTTTAGCACATAGCAATTGAGTATTTAACATTCTACATATATATGACAAGTTGTAGGATAAAACTATTTCACATAATTTTGGCATATAATCATATATGAATTGAAGACCAAAAGAGTGAAGAGCATATAAAATAGTAACTAGATATAATGCACAAAGAATTTTTCTTGACAAGATGGTTAAGTTAAAAACGAACCAAACTTTTGTACAAATACTAGTGTGTGCCTAAGAGCGACAAATGTGGAGCAGCGATTATTTCGACACTAAGACATGTAAAACCTAAGAAATAATCCAAATGCTCATTGATTTAATTTTGCTCAACCAAGATTGTCGAAAATATATATTAGATTATTTACTTTTGACAACAAGTAAGAGAACATTACGCATATGTGAAAAATGCTTTTAGCATATCTCAACAATATATGAAAATTGATTTTCATGTGCTCCTAGTTGTGAGAAAGACTTTTTAGAAAATAATAGATTGGGACTATTGTATATATGTATAACGAGACATGCATTTAGATAGAAGAATTTGTAAAAGTTTGCTTATAGACTATTTCCAATCTTGTGTTTTTATGTAAAATAGAAACCTAGACACAGAGAGAAAAAAAAATTTAGTCAGTCAGGTAGGTGGTCCCCTTAAAGTCTGGCCGATCCCCTTAAAATTAAGGGGGCGGCCCTTTATGAATTAAGGGGGCCGCCACCTGTTGAGAAAATTTTTCTTAGATTTTTGACAAACAGTTCTTTAACCAGTCTCTTTGCATGATAATCATTTCTTTATTAACAAAAAAACTTATTCCAATGTGTTCCATCATCATTCTCAAAATAAAAAGATCTTTTGGGGGGTTGGTGGGTTTTTATATCATGATTTTTAATATGAACCCTAGACGGTAAAATAGTTAACAATGGCTCCTCTTTTAAGTGTTTATTAGAATATCCGGCTATGTTGTCTTCCGATGAGACCTTTTCTATAGAGATATTCCCTTTTTGAACAATATCCCCCTGCGAAGGAAGTGATTGGCGAATCTCAATGTGTATTTGTTTTTTGTTTATCGTGAGTGTTGAACGGGATTCTTACTTAAGTTTAATAGCACCCATTGTTACTACAACGTTATTCGGAATGTCGTCTAACCCTAAAACCGCTCATAGTCTATGAGAGCTTGTTTCAAAATCCATAGGGCGCCTTGTTCAGACATGCCTTTCCTCCGAACGCATTGCATATTCCCCTTCGGTGGGGAGATGGCACGATGCGGTTTTTGCTTCTTTCGAAAACCAAGATGTTAGGCAACATCCCATAAACGTGCAAACACGACAAATAGTGCTCTTGCTATCTATGTCAATCTCCCGTCTGATGATACCGATATCGCATACACTATTGTTTCTATGCCGGATCATTTGGATACCATAATCCTAAATGCGTAGTGCCTTTAATGTATTGAAAGATTCGTTTAACCGCTTCTAGGTGAGAGGTTTTGGGATCCTCTTAAAAGCGTGGACAAAGGCAAACACTAAACATGATATCGGGTCTACTTGCCGTTAAGTAATAATAAACTAACCTATCATCTGCCCTCTATATATGGTAGTTACGAACGGATTCCCTACTCGTCCTCTCGTGAGTTTGGTTTCCCGAGTAGATATAAGGGGTTTTTCATTGGCTTAGAGTAAAACAACGAAAGTCAAATATGTTAGTTAGTTGCTTAAAAAGAAAAATACAAAAAAATGAGAAAAAAGGAAAAATACAAAAATATTAGTGGTAGTAAGTGTAAATATTTAAAAATGGTCAAAACGGGGCTTTTCAAAGCTATTGATTCTTTAATTCCCCTTGATGAACACTTAGCTACTTTTCGAGGTAATTAGTCGAGGGGGATTGAGATTCTTAGTTTTCTTAAGTGTTTACTTATAGCATTGCGTGAGGACACGGCAATATCTTAGTATGGGGGATTTTGGTATGTGCTTAATTACACATACCATTTTCCATTAAAACCGGACTTAAATGACCAAAAACGTACCAAAAATACATTGTATTTGTATGTTTTGCATTTGTATTGTGCAGGTAACGGATATCTAAGAAAAGGAGAAAAACGAAGCCAAAACGACAAAACCAAGCACGAGAACGGAAAGAGCGTGAAAGAAAAGTCAAATCAAAGCCAAAAGTCAAAGAGTCAAAGTCAACCAAAGTCAACCCCGACAAAGTTAAAGTCAAAGGCGGAGCCGATATCGAAGAAATGTTAAATGGGCCAACCCGTACCCATCTAATGGGCCGGGTCAGCCCATTTATACATTACATGAAGACTTATAAGACTTTACCTTTCATTAAAGCCCAAATCCTCTTTTATTATAACCGGCCCGAGTCCTAGGCCCAAACCCACTTAACAACTTGTTAACCACAACCCTCTTCTATCCTTTACACCGTTAGTCCTTTAAGGACTAACGGTGCAAACATTTATAAAACCTCAAGGACCAAAGATGTACACCACAAGGACTATGGTTGTAATTAAACATACCACATTGAGGGACTAAATTTGCCTAACCACCAAACATTTACCCTGCACCAAATCAAACTACTGTACATCTCTTCCACTACCCGCCAAAATGCTCCAAGTACTATTCCCCTTTCTTCTCCACTTTGTCGACCAACACCTTATCCCACCACACAAACCAACAAATGACACCTTGGCAATCCCTTGTAAGCTCATTCGGAAAAGAATAAAGACAAAAATGAAGGGCTAAGATCAAGAGACTTGGGGACTACTCAAAATTGATGGCCAGGATTGCCTTTTGAAGGCTCTCACACAACAAGCACACCCGCAGAAGCTCTCACAAAGAAAACATAAGACCTAGAACCTTCATTGGCTTGTTATAAATAGGACTCATTGTAATCTCTTGGGCATAGGAAGTTTTTTTACCTAGTTCTAGTTTTCAGCTTGTTTTTAATCATTGTCTTTAATTTCCAAGTCCTGTAATATTTTTAAGTATTAATGAAAATTTGACGTTTTAAGTCTACTTTTGAATTCCTGTTTTTCTTTTGTTAAAAGCCTCTTATAAGCTCTTATTTAGACATTTAAGCAACCTGTTTTTAACTTAAATATAAAGTACTTAAGAAAATTTTACAAAAAACCAAAAAAACAACCACAAACCCACACAATCCTCAATCCATAATCACATCAACATTATTCTACCCATCCCACCCCACAAACACAACATCCATTACCTATAGCCCCGCACAGCCCATATCATCCACAATAATAACACGAAATCATCACCAACACACCAAACAACCCTAAAATTCCACATCCCAATCCAACAAATTAATATCCACCCAAGACCACACACATCTCGCACCCATCACAAACACCAAAGCGACATACCCCCAGCCCACACCCCCCAATAACCACCCAAAAACCAACACGAACCCACAAACCCAACCCAATCACCCACCCCCACACACTAACATTAATCACCACCACAAGCTTCACACACCGCACACCCCTAAAATGAATCAACCGCCAACATTATACCCCCAGCAACCTCCAGCCACATCCCCAACATCACAGACCACCCCATCGCCAAATACATCACCCACACGAATTAACAAAACGCCTTGGCAACCACCAACGTCCCCACCACACACCCATACAAACACTCCCCCAAACACCAACACACACCAATCCAACCCCACCGTACAACCGAGCACAACACCAACAAATATTACAAACGCACATCATTACCAAATCACCACCACACAACCACATCCAATCAACCATCCACCATAAACATTACAACCAACGGCCACGACTTCAAAAAACGTACGACCACACCATGCTGTCACCCCCAATCCCAACATCACCATCCCCAAAGCCCTCCACCCCAAACATCACCCATACCCCTAACAACATCCCAACCATCAACAAACCACCTAACATCCATACAACGACACCCAGAACAACGCACGAACCAACCAATTCAGTAAACCACCCATTATCAAAACCATCCAACCCCAACCATCTACGAATCACCACACACCTACCCACCCTCTATGAAAATCAATTTCACACACCAACACCCCCCAACACCCCACATCAACCGCCAATTCAACACACACATCACAACACACACGAAGACGGCCACCACACAACACACTACCACAGTACACACAAGTAATCAACACATAGAACAATCACCATCCGAAGAATCCGATAAACACACATTCCCACCCACTACCAAATTCAACATATCATACAAAATAACCCCCCCAACCACATTAACCAACACACAACACAACCAACAACTAATCACCGCACCCAACCAACGAATACACAAACGAACATACACAACCACCACAGTATCGCACGACCCACGACACCCCACCATCCTCCCAACCCCTTCCAACCCTCCAACTCCGCCCCCCCCCCCACAAAAACATCACTCCTCCCACCCCCCCCTCCCCCCCCCCACCCCCCACCCCCCAATCCCGCCTACCATAGACAACCTCACCCCCTAAAACACCCAACCCCCCGTACGACCAACATTGCCTCCCGTAGCACCCCAAACCCCCCCTGCCGCTCCAGCAAAAGCCCACCCTAACCCCCATAAAACCCACCCCACCCAAAAGCTCCCAGTAACCATCCCTAACAGACAACCCCCAAGTACCGACCACCACCTCAAACACACCATCACCCCAAGTGCCCACAACCCACAGGCACACACCTCTCCCCCACCAATTAAGGTCGAAAAAGATCCAACGATTGAGAATACACCCATTGAGATCACACCACTCCCAAGGTTCGTAATATAGAGAGGCTAGAAGCTTCCTAGCAAAGAGACAAGAATAAATGCAACTATGGTTTTGACTGGAATAAGACAAAGATTAAAGACGAAGCCAGAAACTTCATTAGCTTGTTATAATAGGACTCTATGAAAAGCCATAATGTCACCTAGATTATAATATTTTTTTTTACAAATTTCAGCTTATTTTTAGTGTAAACTTTCAATATTGTAATGTTTTGATTTTAAATTAATGAAAAACAAGTTTTAGTAAAACTTCCCTTTTTAAGAATTTATGTTTTATTGTTGTCAAAAAGTGTTTCATAAGCTACATTAAGCTCTTATATAACTATCATACAATCTGTTTTAACTTAAATATTAAGTACTTAAGAAAATTTTACAAAAAAACCAAAACAAATACACACTCTTAAATACCACAGCTTAATGGATGATAAGCCAGTTATGGAAGGGCTTATGGACACCACTAGCTTGTTTTTAAGAGCAGTTGTTTGCCCAGTTTAAGCAAGGGCTTTGGTAAGTTTTCCATTTTTGAATTTTCTAGCTTATTTACTGTAGAACTGCTTATTGGTGCTTATCTCTTGCTTATATATGCTTATTCTAGCTTGTTTATGATGTTTAGTGCTTATTTTTACCTAGGTTGTAGTTTAAAAATTAGTTGTAAAAGTTTTTCTTAAAAAACTGTCTTAAATAGCTTAAAATAGTGCTTATTATGTTCTAGCTTATTTTAGTGCTTATTAGTAGTTTAAACTTGCTTATTATTGTCTGTTTAACTTATTTAACATCTGGTTTTTAGAAAATTATGGCTTAAACAGCTTTTATCAAGATAAAATACCAAAACTGTCTTTTAAAGAAGTGTTTGGTTTAACTATTAAAATGGGTCAAAAATGGTCTTTAAACCATTTGGGTCATTAAGTCAACTCTCATTAGCCTTATTAAGTTGTTATAAGCAGTTTTAAAAAGTTGTCATAGTGAAAAAAAAGTTATTTTAAGGTGTTAAGAGACCATGCTTTGAATCTGTAATCCATTAGCTTGTTTAATCAGCTTATTAGATTAAGTCTTTTAAACCTGTGATATTTGTGATGTTTTTGAGTCTAATGAAGGGTTAAAACAAGTTAGAACCAAAACCTAATACTCTGCATTTGTTGTTTTTGTTTTTGCCAAAATCTGTCAAAAAAAATTGCTAAGTGTTATTTTTGGAAAAACAACTTTTTCATTTGCTCATTGTTGCTTATTCTTAATTTCAAAATGTTTTTTGAAAAATGATACTTGTTCTTTAAGGTCAAATCTCAATCTGTTTGTAGGTCTTACGGTCATAAGGTTATGTTTGATTGCTTATTTTTAAGCTCAAAAGTAGTGTTTTATAAAGATTGAAAAGTTTCCTAAGTGTTGTGATCTGAGTAGACAGTTTTTTCATTAAGCTTTTTAAAGGCTTATTTGTGTTTCAAACTCAAATTTCATTGATGATTCTTGTAGCTTATTAGATAAACTTTTTAGGCATATAAGTCTCTTAGCCATAAGGACCTGTTTTGTAGCTTAAAATTAAGCTCAAAAAGTCCCCTTTTGGCTGTTTGCTTAACAGTTTGGCCAAAAAGCTCTTTTGCTTATTTAGGCTTATTTTTTTATTGTTTTTGCTTATGTTAGGTTTAGTATTGCTTATTAGGTTAGTTTAAGTCCATTTTAGCTTATTTACTTTAGGGTAAAGCTTATTTGAGCTTATTTACCTTTTAGTTTAAAGATTTTAAGTATTATAGCTTTTTAGTGAATATGTCTTTCTAGGTTATGCTTAGTTTGCTTATTTTTGTCGAAAAATGCTTATTAGTTGTAGTTAAGTTATCTGTCTTACTTATTTCTCTTTTGGATTGCTTATTAGTTGCTAAATTGCTAACAGTTTAGCATTTAGTCACTTAGTGTAAAAAGCTTAATCTGTCACCCTTTTATGCTTATTTATGTGCTTATTTGTGGCTTAAATAAAAAGTGGTATTGTAAAAGTTGCTTATTTTTAGCTTAACAAAAAAGTTGTAAAAAATGGCAATTAAAAAACATTTAGGAGTTGGGGGAAGTCCCAGGTGAGCAGGACTCGAACCCGGGACCTCAACCCCCCCTCAACCAAACGTTTTAGCATACACACCCTCTACCACTAGCGCCCTTGGGACTTTTCCGCTAACTCTTGCATAATCAATAAACTTATACACATTTTGAATCCCTTTTTCATATAATAAGTCATAGCTTATTTAGGTTTTTTCTTAGCTTATTTGATAAGCTGGCTTAACCAGCTTATTTTTCCTGCATTCTTTACAACTTTTAGGACTTTCCTGTAATTTTTTAGATTTTTCCAACTTTATTTTATATTTTTCTTTAATTTTCGTAATTTAAAATTTTTAAAAGTCATTTAAAAATAGTTAAATTAATCAGAAAAATACAAAAAAATAGTTTTTAGTTTTAGAATTAATATTTTAAGGTTTACAAACTTTAAAAACATTTTTATCATTTTTAGATTTTAAATTTCATTTTTAGCTTTTTAATTTAAATTTAGAAAATAGTTTTTAATTATAAAAAGTAGTGAAAAATATTTTTCTGAGTTTTTATCATATTTTAGACTTTTCTAAAGTAGAAAATCATTTTTTGGAATTTTTAGGTGTTTATTTGTTATTTTCTAGAATTTTAAATAGATTAAATAGGTTTTTAATTCATAAAAAATTATTAAAAAGTCAAAAAAATATAATTCCTTTTTAGAAAATTTTCTTTTGTCATTTTAGAGGTTTAGAAACTAAGTTTGCATTTTTAGGGTTTAATTTTGACTTAGTTGATAATTAGACGCGTTTTTAGGATCCCCGGTTTTCGTTTTTAGTTTAAAATTGTGTTGCTTTAATTGTTTTTAGTGTAGATTGCATTAATTTTCCCGTAGATTTAGAAAACCCAATCAAAATCTTTGTTCCATTCAAGCATCAAATGTCAAACCGTCTTTCGACTTTCCATTGCATTCCTCGTTGGGGATAACGACCCGGGAATCATACTTCCGGATTTTCTACATTGAGATTTTTGATTCTTATTATATATTTATATATTTATTATATTTAATATATATATAAAGGGTTGAATTTATCATTGTCATTTTGGCGCCGCTGCCGGGGAGGATTGTCTACGATTATCGTTACGTTTGACAATTTGTGCTTTGAAGATCCTTCCGTGTGAAATTAATTTGCTTATTTTCTCGTAAAAAATATACAAAAAAAATTTCTTTTATTAGTATATATATAAGATAAAAAAAATCAAAAAAATTAAAAAATTGTCCTAAAAAGAAAAAAATATATCATCAATATAATGTTCTCAATTGGAACATTATCATAATAAGTTCCCGAACAAAAGATCAAAAACTTGCCTTTTATGTCACTTGCGAGGTACGATTCACCTTTAAAAGATAAACAAACTCTAAGAGGGTATAGAAGAGGGTTATGAATTTTTTTAGGGGATTTGTGATTTGGTTAAAAATTTGTGGAATTTTTTGTGTTTTTTGTTTTTCGTATTGTTTTTTTTTTTTTTTTATCATCTTTGTGTGGTTTTTTATTGTTTTTTGTTCTTTTTTTTGTACATGATTGTGTTATGTTGGTTTTTAGTTTTTCTATTATTGAGTTATTTTTTGTTATGTTTGTGTAGTATTGTATTATTGTTAATTGTGAGTCTGTTATTTTTTTTGTGTTTTTTTTATTTTTTGTTTTTTATTTTTTTTTTTTGTTTTGGAGTGAAGTAGTGTTTGAGGAAATTTTTTTTATGTAATTATTTGTTCCTGATTTAATTTAATTATTTTATTTTTTTGGTTTTTTATTTTCTTGTATGTTTTTTATAGTTTATGTTTTGTTTATGTTTTTTGAAAGTGGTTTTTGTGTATTTTTTTACTTTTGTGTATGTTTGATAATATTTTGGGAGCGTTTGTTTTGTAGCTTATAACTGTTGGATGGGTTATCATAATTTTGTGTTATGTGACATGGTATTTTGTAGTATTTGTGTTGTTGTTTGATTTCTTATTTTTGTTTTGTTCTATTTTGTTTTGTAGATTGTGTTTTTTTTTTATAGTTTTTTTTTGTATGATTTAACAAATGGAGATTACGAATAATCATTATATAGATCTATGAAAGTTTTCAATTTTACAAAAATAATAAACAAAAAAAATAAATAGATACGAAATAAAAAAAACACGTACCATCCCCAGGGCTTCCCTAACACCCCCAGAACAACGCCCTCCCACGATACCCAATCACCCTCACCCCCTCCTCCACCCACCCCCAACCACCCCGCCTTACCCCCGAACCTCCGCACTTCCCCTCCCGCACCAAAAATATAACCCCCTCCCACCTCCCCACCCTTCTGCCCTTGCAAAAACCACTCAAAACCCTCAAAAACACCACCTACCACCATATCTAAAACACAAACCCGATCTACGGCCGCAAGAAGCAAAAAAGACGGTGAAAACCTATACAACACAAAAATACCGAAAAACCCCAAAAAATTGAATATCCAAATTTTGAAAAACCAAACAAACAATATAAAAAATTAACTTTATAATATTTTATGCAATGCCGCGACTCGAATCACAATCCCGTAATTCTAACCGTCAACAACAACAAGTCCCACCGACTTTTGTTGAACCATTTGATCTAGTGTAACCAATTTAATAAACAAGCTCCTCCCTTATTACGAGGCCAAGATAAACGTAACTATGGCCATATGCTCGTAAGCACCCACCGAGGGTTACCTAGGATGCAAACTTTTGTTCCCGAGAACACCGCGGACAACTTGAGATTAAGCATGGTTTGCTTACTCTTGTTCAAAATAAACAATTTTTTGGACATGACAAAGAAGACCCTCATGCTCATATTCGATATTACAACAAGATCACTTCTACGATGAAGTTCCCGAACGTCCCGAGTACGTCAGTTAAGCTTATGCTTTTCCCATTTTCCCTCGAGGGGCCGCCCGGATTTGGCTTGAAAAAGAACCCCCTCGATCGATTCTTACATGTTATGATCATGTTCAAAATTCAAAAACATAATTTTTTCCCTCCGCTCACAAAACAATAACCTCGAATAGAAATCACGAGATTTCAACAACGATATGATGTAAACTTTTTATGAGGCATTGACCGATTTCCCGAAATGATCTTCTTCGGGCATGTCCACATCATGGATTTTCGGAATTACATCAACTCGATACATTTTACAATGCTTTGAACTCTAATGATCAAGATTCGTTGAATTCCGCCGCGGGTGGTAATTTTTTGGATAAAATGCCTTGAGATTGCCTAAGAATCATCGAGAGCAAATCCAAAGTTCGTAATTCACGAAACAAACCGGTTGTTGCCAAAGTGAGTACGAGCAATTCTACCCCCGGTATTTCTCCCGATGTTGCCGAACTTAAAGATATGGTGAAAGCCTTACTTCTCGATAAGAAAAACCAATCCCAAGCTCCCGCTACCGTAAAAGCGGTCGAGGAAAGTTGTGTAACTTGCGGTGGTGCTCATTCTTACCGAAATTGTCCCGCCACCGATGGCAACGTTTATCGTGACAATATTCAAGAATATGTTTCTCAAGCCGCCGCGGCTAATTTCAATCAAGGAAATACCGGTTACCGAGCCCCGATTGCTAATCAAATTCGACCTCCCGGTTTTCCTCCCGTTCAACAAAACCAAGGAAATAATCAAAACCGTTACAATCAAAACCGGGGGAATAATTACAACCAAGGCCAAATTTATCGACCCCCGATTAATCAACCCCCGGCTCACCAAGCTCCACCTTACCAAGCTTCGGCTCCGTAAACACAAGGTGTGTCCAAGGATGATTTTCAAAACTACGTTAAAGCTAATGATGCAGTTATGAGAAATATGAAAAATCAAAATCAAAACTTGCAAAATCAAATGACTAATTTAACGGACATGCTTTCCAAGTTTGTGAATTCTAATACCGCTTCTACTTCAGGTTCAGCACACTTCCTAGTAATACCATTACTAACCCGAAGGTAGATTTGAAGGGTATTACCACCCGAAGCGGTGTTGCTTATCAAGGACCTACGATTCCTACTACTTCTTCTCCTTCTAAAGTAGTGGAACGTGAAACCGAGGTGACAAAGAACACGGTGCCTCCTACTAATAACGGAAGTACCAAAGACGTCCAACATCCGATTGTCCAAGTTCAAGTACCAAATTCTGAGCCCATTGTTGCTCCCATTAGTGCTCCAATGCCTAACCCGAAACTATCAATTCCATATCCGTCTAGACTTAATAACCAAAAGATCCGCGAAAAAGCTAATAATCAAATTGAGAAATTTTACCAAATCTTTTAAGATTTGCATTTCAAAATTAGCTTCGCGGATGCTTTAATTCTCATGCCTACAAACTTGTTAAGCACATGGGGCTTATCATTTTTCATAACTACAGCTTTTTGTGAATGCTTATAAATAAGCTGAAAAAGGGCTCTAAAGTTGGTAGTTTGCTTAAATTGAGCTTAAAGGCTCAAGTAGCTTTTCTTAATGGCTTTTTAGCAAAAAATAAGCACAGGAAAATGAAAAATAAGCAAACCAAGATAAGCTATGGAGCCTAGTTAGCAAGTCTACCCTAAATTAAGTATAAAGGAAATAAGCAAATAAGGGGGAAATTAAGCAACAAGTGGGAGACTGGGCTTTTTACTCTAAGGTTTAATGAGCTAAACTGGCAAGGCTTAAAACAAATAAGCTTAAAGGAATTATCTAACACTACCTAAATAAGCACTTATGAACTAAATTCTAACAACTAAATAAGCTGGAAAAGGCTAAAATAGACAGGAAGCTTAACTAAGCTTAAAGACTTAATGTGGCTTTTTGATATGGACTTTTAGCACATAATAAGCAAAGAAAGTAAGTAATAAGCAAACACAGGCTACAAATATTCCTAATAAGCAAGTAAGAACTAAATTCAACCACTAATAAGCACCTAATAAGCCAAAAAAAGAAATTAAGCTATTTTTCTACACTGCTAAAAAAATTTCAAAGGCCTAATTTGAGCTTAAATTTAAGCTACCTAGAGGCCAAACTAAAGTCTACAACTAAAGGGGCTTATAAAGGAGCTTATTGGCTTTTTAGAAAAGCCAAAAGCTTGAGCTGAGGTCCCCTAATAAGCTAGAACAGTGGGTTTGAAGATTTGCCCCTAGCACCAGGGGAAATGAACAAAAAATGGGGGCTTAACTTGACAGCTTGAAATAAGCTGTCAAATAAGCTTAAAATGAAAAATAGCTGGTAAACAGATTAAAAAGGGCTTGTGAAGAGCTTATATTCAAAATTCCATTTGCTAAAAACAAGTTAAACCTGCTGGTTTTTGTTTGTGAAAAAGGGCTTTTTCTTGTACTAAGAGATGACACAAAAAATTTGGCAGTTTTGACAAATGACTCAAAACACTTTTAAGAACTTGTTTAGACACTCACAAATTACACACTTTGAAACTAAAACTCAAGTATACAAGAGCTTATCCAAATAGCTCTTGTATCTCTTTTAAAAAACTAGCAGACCTAGGTGAACAATGAGAAATCTTGAAAAACAACTTTTGGACTTGAAAACTTTTGAAAACAGACTCAAACAAGCTTAATAACTTAAGCCAAAGTTGGCCAAATGGTCACAACCCATGATGACACCATTTTGACCCATTTTGGGCTTATCCCAAACACCCCTTTAGATTTTAAAAACGAATTTTTAAAACTGTAAAGACTAGTTTAAGCACCAATTTTAAAAGACAAGTATTGAATAAGCATAGTTAAGCATTAAAAGGTAAAAAGAAAAAGCAAATAAGCATTCTAATAAGCTAATAAGCAAAAAGTGAAAAATAAGCTATCTAGGCAGTTTATACTTAAGACTTGGAAAATGGCATAAAAGCATTAATAAACATAAATAGGACATAAACAAGTAAGAAGAACAAGAATAAGCTAAAAATAAGCACTAATAAGCTGTTGCTACAGTAACCATAAGCTGAAATTTTAAAAAAAAAGCATACCTCAACTCCTTGCTCAAAACAGGAGTAAAGTCAACCTAAATAAGCTCTAAAACCTACCCAAGCTTATAAATAAGCTATACTAAGCATACCAATGAGCCATCCAAGTTTGCTCATTCATCCATGGCTTATAATTCAGCACTCTTGCTCTTTTCCTTTTTGGTTTTTCTTTTCTTAATTCTTGTATAGTAATTCAAACAGATTATAAAGTGGTTTAAGTGAGCTTTAAAAGACTTAACTTAAGAATTTTGAACAAAAATTAAAACATCAAACTGAATTTTCATTAATCTTAAAAATACAAGTACATAAAAGTTGGGCTACTTAAAAACTTAAAACTGAACTCTAAAAACTACATACTTTGCCTCAAGGGCTTACAAAGCTTATATAGACTAACTACTAGCTAGGGTTTCCACTTTTGTCTTTTTCTGTCCCTTGTGTCTTTGTAGAGATAAAACAGCTCTTTGTGTGCTTGTTGGTTTTCTTTTGTGAGGAGAAAGTCAAGAGCAAATCCCTTCATTTATCTTGGTGCCCATTCAAAATCGTCATAGCCATTGATTCGAATTGAGGGTTTTTGGATTGCCAGCTTGGACAAGGACCATGTGGGGGGTGGGGTTTATGAGGGTGATAGGTTTGGAGTGATGTGGGGAGGTCAACGAGGTTTGATTATGACGGGATGTGGGGTTTGGGTGATTGGCGGGAAATGGTGTAGAAGATGTACAGTAATTCAAACAGGGGTGTGGGGTTTGGGAGTTTGACACAAATAGTCCCTCAAAGGTTATATATGTTTTGCAATTTTAGTCCATGTGGTGTATGATAGTTTGGAAACTTGGCAAAAACACCCCCCGAATGTTATAAAGGTTCTTGCATTCATGGTCCTTGTGAGTTACATCTTTGGAGGGTTGGCAGAAATAACCCTTGTGGTATCTCTTTGGTGAAATGGCAGTTTAAGCCCTTGCAAGTATTTTCTTCTTTTCCTTCATTAAATAAGTTAGGGACTTGGCAATTTTGGCCCCTAAACTTATTTTTCTTCACTTTTTGACTTTAGATTTGTCGGGGTTGACTTTGGTTGACTTTTTCAGACTTGGGCTTTGTCTTGACTTTGTTTTTTCCACGCTTTTCCATTCCGTGTCCGGTTTTGTCGTTTTGGCTTCGTTTTTCGTCCTTTTCTTAGATATCCGTTCCTGCACAACACAATTAGCAAAACATGCATATTTTTGGCATTTTAAGTCCGTTTTTGGTTATTTTAACTTGTTTTTAAAGGTAAAACGTGTGTGTAATTAAACACATACCAATTATCTAACACATTTTGATGTTGTACATGAATTATTCAAAAACGTTAAATCGTTTGATATAGTATTTGTTTTCTTTAACTTATAAAAATTGAATATATTAAAGTGTTTTACTTTATGTTGTCGGTGGGTTTTAGTGTGCCTTAATCTTGATACCCGCCATTTTGTCCATAAAATTTTCAATAAACCCGAAAAACCGATGAATAATTTTAACCGGGTAATGAGGCAGGCACGAATGTGGATATTATAAACGGGTGCGGGTATGAGTACACTAAAACCCGTCCCGAACCCGACCCGTTATCATCCCTAATTGTGCCCAGCCTTAAACCATTTTGACTCTTCTAAGTTAACCACTCTTATTTTGTGCTTTTCAAAAAAAGAAAAGAAAAAAAAAACATTCTTTGACTTATACTTTTTGGCATCAATATTCTTTAAAACTTTACTAGTAGGGTATCCGCGCGTTGCAGTGACGGGTACCCTGCAATCCTGATTTCTGACGAACAATTTTTTCGATCATCATTTTTCGTTACAATAGCTTTACAGATAGCTAGATTTTTATGCTCGATAACTTTATGTATAAGACTATGAGCAACATATTTCATATAATAATAGTGGATACTATAGCCTTTCTAGTACCAAAGTGGTTGTCGTGGCGAGAAATGACAAGCTGGTGTGTTTCGTTTTGTATTATGCATACAAAATCGCGTTTTGAAGTATGTTTGATTCTCCAAAACTTTTTTTAGATACACATGACATTCACATTTTCCGTTTTTGTTTAATACATCTTTTTTATATTTTGCGTTTTCAAAATTTAATAATCAAAAGAGGAAAATGTAATCATAAATGTTTTTCTAGTCATATTGTCATATAATGATTGTAATTATAAAAAGTGTTTTTAAACATAAGATGTTTAATGTTAATTAATTGTTGCAATAGTAATCAATCAGTACAATCGAATGATCAATTTTCGCGTTCATTGTATGAAAATGCTAAGACACTGGTTTGGCTTGCGGGTTTGACAAATGCTTAGAAGAAAGGTTTTTTCTAGTATTATTGATTAATAGCTTGTTTGGTTTGTAACATGTATTATACTAATTGTACTTTGGAGTAATGGGGTATTTTAATAATAACATTAATTATATGTGTGCTTTGGTGGATTAAATAGTTGTATATATAGCATTAAAACTTGTATTACTTAAAAACTATAGAAGTTTTGTGCATCTAAGGATTGTACTATAAGTTTTATGATATGTGTTACTTAAAATCCAGTCGCATTTAAGGATTGTACCATAAGCTTAATAAGTTGTATTACTTATATTTTTTTTTTTGCATTTATGAAGAAAGAGATGTTTTTGTATTTGCATAAGATGTTGTACATCATGCATAAAATTTTGTATTACTTAAAAAATTGCATTGCATTTAATGAAAAGAGAAGGTTTAAAATGTTTTATATGTAGTATAGATGAATGAACGTGTACTTGTCTCTCTTAAATTTGAGAAGTATAAATTATATCATATAAGACTAGTAGTAATGCGATCATACAAAGTAACTAAATCAGACTAACACAACAACGTCAATTCGACTTTTTCTCTCTTATACCAATCACAGACTAAAGTACAAAACACACGCAGCGGTGACCGAACACTTTTTTTTTTAAATTAATATTTTATTAATAGTCTGTTTTAAAAAGTGAGTTTTTTTAATCTTTTTTTTAAGTAACCAAGAGTTACTTTCTTCTATTTTGGCTTTCTATTTTTTTCTTCATTTGTTTGGTCCGATTGTGGACGAAAAAGTTGAGAAGGTTCAATCGGTCTCATTCACATGTGGAGAAGGGGGAGGGACGCGTTAGTCTAGGGGATACCGACCGAATTAGTGGGTATGTACTACTAGTCTAAAGTTGTATTTGCGCATGTGTAGATAAGCCACAAAATAGCTTATTTAAATTATGTAGTACCTAACTTTTTAAGCTGAATAAAGGCAAATAAATAAATTGTCAGATTATAATAAACAAACAAAACAAAAATATAGAATCATCGAAAGATACAAAATTCTTTAAATCCAAGAAATCCAAAAAAAAATCAAAATCATCCTTCTACAAACTAAAATCTTGAATTTACATGAGGCATTAGAAAGTACTAAAAGTAATTAACCATAATTAACCAATGGTTAATTACGGCTTACATTACATATTAAGGTCAAAACTAAGCTCGGCCCCAGACGACGAAGCACCCGGGGATTGATTCATGTTCAGGTTGTTCTGGTTCGGGTTATAATAAGGAGCTCGAACATTAGCCCGGTCTTTTCTCTTAGCCAAAAACTTGTGTAAGGATGCTCGTCTAGCAATAGGCAAATCCGAATCCTTAGCTTTAAGCTCTGGATGAATTATCGTTTCTTTTGACTTAGACGCCAATTCTACTTGCTTATCATCAGTCTTATTATTAGATGAAGAACCATTTTGTGCCACTAGCATCATATCTCTAGCTCTATCAGCTGGTACATCATCTAACACGACTACTTTACCTCCGTAAAAAATAGTCATTTGCGCGGCTTTAGCCTGCTTTTGAGCTGCTTTACTTGAACTAGCTACAATTGTATCATCTTCTATTTCACATGATGAGTCTAATATAACGTATTCAGGTATAGAATTCGCTGTTTTATCCTCTTGTGGTAGCTTTTCACCTTGATTATCGATATTGCTTAACAAATCAATCGTCGTAGCTTCCAAGGGAGCTATTACCGGCGAATTTTCCTTTACGCCTGTATCGAATTGATGCATTATGTTAGCCTTTAGTAATATCAACAAGAGCATTGATTGGATGCCTAACTATACTTAAATTTATGTGTCAGCATCCTGTTGAGGGACTCACTTCTTCAGAAACAAACAATTTATCGTCACATCTATTAGGCACATAATTAGTGACATTTTTTAGGCCTCCTAATCATTTTCCTATCGACAAACTTAATACTGTAACTTTTTTCCCGAAATAAGATCATATATTTACGTAAAGGTGAGAACCAAACGAGCAACAAGCTTATATGTTTGATATGTAACATAAAAACAGATAAGCAATTTTGAAATTACTTGCGGCTTCATAAACTCGTATTTTATGGCTTGTTTTCAAATTTCTCGGCTTATATAAGCTTGTCATGTCATAACAAGCTTATATAAGGTTAAAGAGTCTCGAAATAAGCAACAAAAAGTGAGCTTATGAAACATGAAACGAAAACAAAATAAGCAATAATTTCAAAGCTAAGTTGACAAAGAAGTATTTACCTTTAGGATCGAGTTTGGCATTAATTTCAAAGCTAAGATCTCGAAGATTTCTCTTCTCTTTAAGAAACAAACTCAACCTATTACATGTCTGAGCAAACTTCGACTTCTCAACCGGAGCTTTGCCGTCGCCGGTGCCGGTGCCGGTGCCGGGAAAACAACGTTGGGCGGCCGACATGTTTTTTAAGAATAAAAATCTCGTGTGAAAAAAGATTGTGATAATGAAGAAATGTTGGATGGTTTGGATCAGTTTTATATTAAAAGGGTTACATGTGATTTGGGGCACAACTGTCGTGGTGGGCCCCACCTATCCTTCCTTCCAATTAAAAATGACCAGCATTTTTCATGCTTATTTCAGCACGTGTTTATTGTTTTTGAAGAAAAGTATGTTCTCGATCAACTTGGAGATGGGGCCCACACATAGACTATTTCTTTGCTTTACATGTGTTCGATTTTAAACGGCAGTTTAATTTTTGAGAAGTTTCTTAAACGAATCATTTAAGATTAAAAAACGGAGCATAAAAGAATTACTAAAATGAATTTTGGTCTAATTTTGACTTTTTAAAGATTTTATTTTTTAATTTTGATTATAAATATTTTTGTTTGCTTTATATAATACATGAGAATTATAATAATAAAAATACATTTAAAACTTAATTTATTCATATATTTTGCATCAAGTATTATATAACAAAAACAAAATTAATAAATGTCAAAGTTAAAAAAGAAAGACGTCAAAAGGTCAAAACTGAACTAATAAATTAGGACGGAGGAAGTATATAAAAAATCTGGCAAAATCTAAGGTAATTTAAGCAGGTGTGTTTATGGATTTTGATGAAGAGTGCTTGAGTTTTTCATAGGGGTGAGCATGGTTCGGTTTGGTTCGGTTTTTGTATAAAACCGAAACGAACCGAAAAATTTTGGTTTTTGATTTTTAGAAACCATTCGGTTTCGGTTTTGTGTCGGTTTGGTTTTTTGGTTGTCGGTTTATTTTCGGTTTGGTTTTTCGAATTTTCGGTTTCTATACGATTTATCGAGCTTTGCTTTTACAAAGTCGATTTGGAATATACCATAAACCAACACCTTCAAAGCTTTAAAGAAACAATCCAAACAAGAAAAACAAAAAACACAACAATGACAATAAGAAATAAATGATCATATAAAATCGTAAAAAATTTATTGTTTATGTGTTATAAAGCAACACAATAACAACGATAAAACCCTAATAAACACAAAAAACTCTTAGAAAAGAATTTATTATGTGTCATAAATGACATGTTCAAAAAGCATATGAAACAAAGAGTAGTTACTTGACATGATATATTTAATCTAGCGGAGCATATTCATCGTCCCTTAGCTTCGATCAGAACTTATTTTGTTCTCATGTTTATAAAGATCGATTCGGTTTATATCGGTTTTTTTTAATGCTAAAACCAAACTAAACTAAAAAATTCGGTTTTTTCAAAATCCGAAAACCAAACCATCATTTTTTCAATCGGTTTCGGTTTTTTAGGTTTCGGTTCTTCGGTTTTTTTTTGTTTAGGTTCGGTTTTTTGGTTTCCTGCATGTCACACCCCGTCATGGCGGAAACGCGGGGCGTAAACAAGAATGGATATCATCACAACACATGGTGTGTATATAGAGAATACTAAAATGAAAACTAAAGTAAAGCAAAGACACAAAGTGTCATAACAATACCCAAAACCTAATGGTGTCTTTATTAATGAGAAAGATGTCTCGTCAATAAATGACATGCAAAACATAATCCAAACAATTTATGCAAACGCATTTATTCAAACAGAAATCATAAAGAAACTCCAAGCATCATACGGTCTCTTCTAGCCACTTCGCTCTATCTTAGCACCATTAAGCTCACCTGAAAATGATGCTTAAAACGTCAACATAAAGTTGAGCGAGAAATATAGGTTTACGACGTACAACAATATCCCAAAATAAACTTTCAATTAGCTGTTGCAATTACCAAAACAATTCATGACAACAATTAACAACAACAGGACGGAACGTGCCCACGATCCACAATCATATCAACTACATATGTGCTCTACATGGCCCCATTTTAGCTCACACAGTCTTACCACCGTCACACCTCGTTTTGCATATTAGGATCCACAATACGAAACATATCATATCGCAACACAACGGGACGGAGCGTGCCCACGATCCAATACACATAACTACAGCAAGTTTAAAAACATTTTAACACGACAACAAGACAAGCGTCATTCTCACCCCAAAATAACATGAGAAAAAGAGGCTATGAAACTCACCTTTGCTTAGCTTTCCAAAAGATTCAAGATTCCACACAAAAAGATTAGCTACAAAACACTCATAACACAAATCTAAACTAACTGAAATATAGACTCGTGTTAACGCTCATTAAGTCATAATGCTTTAATGGCATTAACATCATATGAGTGGATGTCTAAGGTGTTGTTTATCGTATCCCCATTGGGTCACCCGACACCAGCACCCAACTTTAACCACTTCTTAACACGTTTCACTAGTTTAGTCACAATTTGTTCAGTAACCTGAGAATTATAACGTGACATTTTCAACGTTACTCAAAACCTCTACTTACTGACCTCCCATAATTTACAAAAAATAACTTGATGTTAATTATAAGTATATTATTACCCTATGATTCCAAGATTTTTTCTATGCACAAAGTACCATAAGAAATATCAAACTTAAAACAGTTCCAAATTCGGATCTGGGTTTGCACACTTAATGAAAGTTTGGACCTAAATAACCATAGTCCTTAGAGCTCCCATTCAGAAGCTCCTCTTTTGGGGGATTTCTATAGACACATAGAACCTAAACTCCTGAGAAGGTCTAGCTAAATTAGACTTTTATGTGGAGTTTTAAAGGTTTATACCTGTAAGCTGACCCTAAATTGACCCGTCTATTCACTGCTTTGACAACTTTTCTTGCAACAAGTTTGAATGACTTCCCAAACTAAATAAAAAACCTTGAGGCCAGATGTATGTGATGGATACTAGACTCTCTGAGCCTACATCTATAGGCTCGAAACTTGATAAAAGCTATTACCTTCTTAGAGATAAACGTCTTGATGTAAGACCGTGACAACACCAGACTAAATTCTGCTTGCTAATCGAAATCAGTTTTCTGAAGGCATCTAAAACCTAACGAATACACCATATGATCCTAATTTAAACCTCTATGTCATTATAACATGTTTATTATATCATTAATTCTGATGTTATGTGAAAACTCTAATTATCCATCAAATTTTAAATTATTACATGTTTTTAATATATAATTATACTCAAATGAGTATATGTTTATACCTTAAAGATATTCGAATCTTGAACTAGAAAAAAATCACCACAAACTTGAAAAAAAAAAATATTTGTCTTCGCTTTCTACGTTGATAAAATTCGTTGGGACAAATTAAAACAAATGGAGAGAAGGGTTTTTAGGTATTTATAAGGTTTATCAAAATGGTTTAAGGATATATATATTTTATCAATTTTAATTAGAGTAAGATGTTTTTTTTTATCATTTTTCCTTAAAACCGGACGATTAGCTTTTATATATATATATTTATATATATCAGATATATATATATTATATATTATTTAATCTAATTATATAATATACTATATGTTATATTTATATAATTATATCATATTAAATAACTTATATTATTAAAACTTACCTTAAGGTTTTATAAAAACCTTAGCTGCTTGCGCATACCTTTTTCTTTAAACGCAATTTAATAGACTTTTAAAAATAAATAACTTTTCATTTTTATTTAAACCTAACTTTCAAAAATAGAATAATTTTATTTCTTTCATTATTCTAAACACTAAGCCTATATTCCATACCTAATATTACTACAACAAAAAAATAAAATACGTTTAATTTAATTACTACAATTAACGTGAAAACGGCTATCAATCACCAAAAATCATTTCCTTGTCACTAAAAGTGAATGAAATGACACTCTCCACAAATCCATTCCCTCTAATGACGACCGATCATGCTCGAATGGAATGTATTTACCAAATCTCACATGCTTACATAAACACTTATAAACACATTTATGAGCACAAATAACAAATAGAACCCATACATTGAAACAGATCACAATTCAACCACTAACGGTGTTGGACTAACCTGCTCAAGGTC
The DNA here is from genome assembly GCA_026074375.1 of Tanacetum coccineum. Taxonomy (NCBI): domain Eukaryota; kingdom Viridiplantae; phylum Streptophyta; class Magnoliopsida; order Asterales; family Asteraceae; genus Tanacetum; species Tanacetum coccineum. The sequence continues at coordinate 23,861 of BQNB010073314.1, forward strand.
ATGGTTGTCACGAGTATACCCTCCTTTAGGAAATCTGCATCCCGAGATTTTGAACCAAAGAGGTTTCAACTGCTGTCTTATCAAACAAGTAATCGATGATACTTTACTAACTTTCATGTAGTCCTCTCAATACGAATGTATACTCAAGTTACACTTAGAATTCAACTAAGTTCTTTACAAAGATCTTACTGTCTAACCAATTTGCTGCTATCACAAAAAGGGTACGGAGCATAGCAGCAGTATACCGCTGCCAAACGAAAAGAAAACATCCATATACCCCAGTGAACTTGCCCTATCGTCCATACGAGGAGACTCAGTCAAAAAAAACTTAAGTTGCGTAACAAGTCATTTACAAGCCGAGGGTCTCGGCGAAAAAACTCATCAAACAAGAACTGGCGCTTGAATCCAAGTGTTAAGTTGTTTAAAAGCCCAACGTTTTTGACAAATCGGCTCCGACTTCGGTGGTATTATAAAATAACGCTTTAAGCCAAAAGTAACACCAACACATCTTAAGGCATACTAAGGTCTACAAGAAACGCCGTACGTACCGCCAACTTGAACTAAAAACTCCCAACTGATACCTTGCTCAAAAACACGTGGTGGATACTCATGTTTACTTGAAGTCACTAGAAGACTAGCTTCGAGAGACCCCCAATAAGGACCTTAACTACACTTTTCGTGCTACATTTTAACTTCTTAACTTACGGTCTACTATTATATCTGGTTCCTCAACATAAAGAATTAGTTTTTTTCACATTGATCTCATTACAATGGCAGTAGCAGACCTAAAAGCATCCGCCAGGACATTGTTTTTAGTTAGACTCGTTGACAACCGTGTTATGTAATTCTACCCCCCCTCCCCACTCATTTCCTCAATCAATGTACTCAACGATAAGCTACAGACGTACTTTTCAAGAATCTCCAAAATGGCCCCCTACATAGCCATCGGTACTAACTTACCCTTGTTTCTAAGCGGAGATTACACTTTCGCAGGCGACACTTTTAGCATAACCGATCTCTACGCCTTAGAATCTGTAACGGTTTGCGCCCTATTATCAGCACGAAACTCTTTTGACCGGGTACCTGCACCGCTTTGAGCTTCTCTTTTATCAATCAGCCTATTATCAGTCGTCTATATAAACCAACTCAGGTCTAATCAAACTTAACTTTACCGAATCTCAGCCATAATAATATGGCGACTACACTTCGCCTTCCAGACAATGGCTTCAAGACGGGAGCACACCGATAAGCTTAAATTGATAACTACCACAAAATCTGGATATAATCACATGCCTCATATCTCTTCTAAAGTCGGAATCATACGTGCACTTTATACATACTGCTTGAGGGATTAGTTAGCTGTACTCAAATCAACCGCGTCTCAACACTTTCTGTAACGTCTGCCAAGCAATGAGGTATTAAATCAATCCTTTTTAATCTCATCTAAGTTGATCATCACCAGAATTTCCATCTTTGCTAGTATCTCATCATTATAATACTATTTGCTAATTAATCTTGACTCTTTCTCGTATAGCTGAGAAAATGTGCTAACTGGGTCAGTCTATACGACATCACCCAAATGTCACATCATATCAAGATACTTTGACCTTGAAAATTTTAGTGATAAAATCCATGATGTTTTATCTTAATTTCACTCAGGTATTTCAGGGCTATTGCAGCAAGCCAATGGTCTTTGACATGGCAGCCTTTACCTCTTTAAACAAGTCTGTAATTTGCTAACAATAGATAGCTGATAACCTTCCTTATACATGACCAATACTGTCTCTAGGTTATAGTACGTCTTATCCGGCTCCCGGTTTTACTAAGTACCTTGATGCTTGGGCTGCACATTCCTAATACATGGAACCTAAATAGATACGTAAATACACTTCGTCTTCGCCTCCTTTCTATATGTCGAACTGTCAAATCCATGAAGCCTTTATGTGGCGGTATGTATCTTGCTTTGAACGCCGCTTACTTTGGGTTATTGTCAGGATCAATCCTCTTACTCCATTAACTAATTAGTCATAGCCATGCTCGAACCGTCTAGGTTTCACTCATTCGTTCATACTTAAGCATCAGTCCCCACATTTGCCTTACAATAGATGGTTAGCGAAATTTGTACTCATAATCACTATACAATTTAATCCATAAGGTATAACCATCATGCTGCCCTCTTTTCCATATGTTGGGCAGGTCACGCAAGAAACTGTCTGTGGCGCGTTCCTGTTACCTGGCGACGCGTGTCACTTGATGTAGCCAATATCGTTGTCCTTAAACGGGAGTCTGGATCGTCATGGTACATTGCTTAATACTTCTTAGTTTGTGCTCTTCATTTCTTCTCTAAACGCAATCAGACCCTACTACAATCTTGATTAATTGATAAGGTCACACAAAATTCATTCCTCAACGTCTAGAAAGCTCTTATCGTGTATGCGCCCTTAATCAGTACTTTGATTCATCTAAGTTAGGGAAGTAGGGATTGTAGCATGTCTTAGAAAAGTTTGGCGATGAAAAGTACTGTAAGTAACCTGCCAATCCTAAGAAATAATCATATCTCGGTTGGTGTCGTAGTAACTTCCCAATTCTTCACTGCCTCACACTTGTAACCTTAGCATACAAATTCTCCTTTCTCAAGTAATTCAGCTCTAACTTAGAAATATGAACTCCATGCTACCTCTTCTTAACAAACAACATTGGTGCTCCTCACGAAAATATGACTAGTTATGAACCTTCGCGTCTTGCAACTCTGAAGTTGTTCAGAACAATTCTTGCGCATTTCCAAAGGAGTTAGACGAGTATTGAGACTGCGCGATCTGGCCGAAGCCTCCAGGAAAATATAGTCTAGCGGAACTCAAGATTGTCATTGCGGTGGTCATTGACAAGTTCTTTCCTGGAAACACGGTCAATAAAGTCTCGTAGGAGATAGTACCACTCAATTTCCGGATTTTTCACTACCTTAGTGTTCAGTTATAGCGTTTTCAGTTCATTGAGTACGGTTCACCGATTGAACCGAAGTTGATCTTAATCACCCTTCAACGTATCCTAAACACATTTCCCATTGACATACGTATCCAAACCTTCGCTCTTGAGAGCAACCGGTCCTTTCCACAAGCAGACATCAAAGCTTCTCGGATTCATGAAGGGTATCAACGCATACTCTAAGAGGTTATCTGAACAATCGAATAGGATAACAAACTGAAATATCGAGTCAAAGGCTTGAATGCATTTAGGAGATTCAAACATATGCAAATGCATGACGTGGAAGTCAAAATGACATAAGTTCCTGTTTGAAAGAGAATGGATACGTATATGTTGAGCCAAGTTAACAAGACGAAAAGGCGAACGAGAGAAATCACAGGAGCGTACCACGACATTTAATAACACAATAAGAAAAGTATCAATACGATGACGGAGAATTCTTGTATACCAACTTATCGATATATCGCGAAAAAAGACCAAATTAATAATGTTTTTGTGATAAAGAAATCATTTAAATTAGAAATCTGACTTTCTTTGTAAGTATAAAAAATCATTTTAAACAATAAAATAAAATTGTCTTATAATTTAATCTTTATCTAAAACTATCATTTGGTTGTCATAAAAAAAAAGTTTCGAGAGATGGTTATCTAATGGTATATCTTACCTTAGCCACTACGAGAATCAATTTAAACCAGCTTTTGTTTATAATAGAAAATAAAATTTATTAAATGTTTGATAATTTTGTCGCATATCCTCATTTGTATAGACCTCTTAAATCATATTTCTGGCTTTTTTACACAGATCATTTATACAACACAGTTCTTATTCTAAAAACACTGTAACACAATACTTTCCAAAAAGGTTTTTATAATTAAACATCAACTATGAAATTGTTACTGCAAACAAAATGTCACCATTAAATACCAACTGGGGAGTCGTAAAACACCGTACAGGGACTCTAACACAATTATATTGTATGAAACGAAAGAAAATAACAGGAACCGCATATACTCAATAAAATCAAACGACTCGTACTCAAGATGAAACTGCATGCAAGACGTTAGGTACGCCAAAAGAAAACGGTAAGGTCTTATCCAAATAACGTATACAACACGAGCAAACCTAAAAAGCATCGATACTTACATGTCGCCAAGGGTTACAATAAACCAAGGGATTATTCAAAGAAGGGAGTAATGATCCACACTATATGTTAGGAACAATTAGTGTCTTTAGTAAGATACCTTTGATACTCGTTGACGAGTAATCAATGCAATAAAGAACTAGACGAAACGGGCTATATCGAAAAAAGCAGATTCCGAACAAACCAATATACATCGAGAACGTCGAATAGGGAAAATCAGGTTCCTTAATAACAAAAGTACGATGAGAGATATGCTAAGTCATTAGACTTAGAAATCCGAACAACAATGGGCACAACGATGTAACCTTGATTAATAGCTAATACTAGGTATTCCCACAATACTAGATAGAAGGGAAAATTACTTGTGCTTTACAAGGCTCAACTTTACATATTCCTTCAATTAGGGTAAGAGAATAATTTCTGCGCTACTTATCCCACTGGTTTGAATAGTCCTCTCGCTTTGTCCGTCAGTCTGCGGATGATATGCAGTACTCATGTCCAGGTTAGTACCCAAAGCTTTCTGAAGTGACCTCCAGAAATGTGATGCGAATCTAGGGTCACGATCACAAATAATTGAGACAGGGATTCCATGCCTCGTGACCACTTCCTTTAGGTACATTCTTGCCAGTTTCTCTAGGGGATCAGTTTCCCTCATCGGTACAAAGATTGCGGACTTAGTGAGTCGGTCGACAATCACCCAAATGGTGTCGTAGCCTTGTGACGACTTAGGAAGCTTCGTGACAAAATCCATAGTGATGTTGTCCCACTTCCATTGAGGTATATCGGGTTGTACCAACAATCCTGATGGCCTTTGATGTTCTGCCTTGACCTTGGCACACGTCAGACATTTACTAACATAGGTGGCGATGTCGGCTTTCATATTGGGCCACCAATATAGCTTCTTCATGTCTTGATACATCTTGTCAGAACCCGGATGGATAGAATATTTTGACTTGTGGGACTCGTGCATAATCACAGTCCTCAAGTCACCATAACATGGTAACCAACTCCTACAATTTAAGCATAGAGTTCCATTCGCACGGGGTTCCAACTTTTCCATTCTAAGTTTCTTCGGATCCTTTGAATTTTCAATCAACATACCTCCAACATCTTCGTTCTTGATGTTCTATGGTTTTCGTGCTTCAGTCTGGGCACTCAAAATTTATTTGGGGAGATTCAAACCAATAGTCATGACTAAGGCTCGAACTCTTAATGGCTTTATTCGCTCTTTCCTGCTCAGAGCATCAGCAACAACATTTGCTTTCCTCGGGTAATAACGTATCTCACAGTCGTAATCACTGAGCAACTCTAACCAACGACGTTGCCTCATGTTTAACTCTTTCTGATTAAGAAGGTGTTGTAAACTCTTATGATCAGTGAACACCGTACACTTGGTTCCATACAGATAGTGTCTCCAAATCTTGAAAGCGAACACTACTGCTCTAAGTTCCAAATCATGAGTCGTGTAGTTCTTCTCATGGATTTTTAATTGGCGTGATGCATAAGTAATCACCTTATCTCTTTGGATCAACACAATGCCCAAACCTTTGATTGAAGCATCGTAGTATGCGATAAAATCTTCGCTTCCTTCTGGTAAAGCCAGATTGGTGCACTACACAACTTCTGCTTCAACAGTTGAAATGCTGCTTCTTGTTTGTCGCCCTAAACGAACATGACCTTCTTCTGAGTAAGCTTGGTCATTGGCTTGGAAATTTTCAAAAATCCTTTGATGAATCTTCGGTAGTACCCAGCAAGACCTAAAAATTGACGAATCTCCGTTGGTGACTTAGGAGATGCCCAATCTTTAATGGATTCGATCTTGGCGGGGTCCATGTGAATACCCTGGCTGTCAATCAAGTGACCAATGAACTGTACTTTTGGAATCCAAAATTCACACTTGTAACATTTGGCATACAACTCCTCTTTCTTAAGCAACTTTAAGATTAACTTAAGGTGTTCTTCGTGTTCTTGCTTGTTCTTTGAATATATCAGAATATCATCAATAAAGACAATCACGAATTTATCCAGATATGGTTTGCACACCCGATTCATAAGGTCCATGAATACGGCCGATGCGTTTGTCAAACTAAATGGCATAACTTGAAATTCATAATGGCCGTAACGAGTTCTGAAAGCGGTCTTCGGAATGTCTTCTTATCGAACCCTCAGTTGGTTATAACCCAACCTTAGGTCGATCTTCGAGTAGACACTCGACCCTTGAAGTTGATCAAATAAATCATCAATTCTTGGGAGTGGATAACGGTTCTTTACTGTCAGTTTATTTAATTCCCGGTAATCAATGCACATCTGGAATGATCCATCCTTATTCTTGACGAACAAGACTAGAGCCCCCAGGGTGAGGAACTGGGTCTTATAAAGCCCTTGTCAGATAGTTCTTTCAGTTGCTTCGACAACTCTTTCATTTCAGAAGGTGCCAATCGATAAGGTGCCCGGGCTATGGGTGCAGCACCAGGTATCAAATCGATTTGAAATTTCACTTGTCGAGTTAGAGGAAGACCCGACAAGTCCTCAAGGAATACATCAGGAAAATCCCAGATGATTGGTACGTCCTCAAGTCGCTTCTACTTTGACTTGTCTTTAGTTTCCTTTGTGGTAACATGTGCCAAAAAGATAGGACATCCTTTTAGCAAATACTTTTGGGTTTTAGTGCACGAGATGATGTTCAAACGAGTCTCGTTTCCCTGGTTACTTCCGTCACCGCGAACGATTAGAGTTTCATTTCCTCAGGGGATGCGAACGATCTTCTCGGCACACACAATGATCGCTTGGTACTTTGCCAACCAATCCATACCAATTATAGCGTTGGAACTACTAAGTTCTACGGGCATTAAGTCTATGTTAAATGGGTAGTTCAGGAAGGTTAATGTACAACCCCTAAGGATAGTGTTCAATCTATTTATTCTCTCGTCGGCTATTTCAACGTCGTAATAGTGATCTAATACAGTTGGTGTGATATCAATTTGGGAGCTAAATGCAGTGGATACAAAACTTCTATTGGCACCAGTATCAAATAAGACAGAAGCATGGCGGTTGTTTAGAAGGAACATACCTGTAACGACGTTTGAGTTTGGGTTTGTCGTTGCACGGCCTACCACATACACTTTCACCGGTGCATTGCCATTTCTACCTTAGTTACCGCGGTTGTTGTTTTTCAGCTTTGGACAATCCCTCTTAAAATTTCCTTGGGCTCCACACCCATAACAAGTAGGCTTCTGAACCAACCCAGTGCCCCTCTGATTGTTAGCATTGTTGGCGTTTGCAGTGCTCCTGCAGTCACGACCCAAATGGCCGACTTTATTGCACTTGTGGCATCTGGGAGCACATGGACCATCATGGTGATAGTTGCATTTAGCGCATAGGGGTTTAGATCCCCCGTATGGATTCTTCTCACCAGATCCTGCAGTGTAGGCTCGGCCAGTGTTCTGCCTCTTGTTTTGTTGTTGTTGTTGTTGTTTATCATCTTGCTTTCTCTGGAACTCAGTCTGTCGTTCAATAAAAGTGCAGATTTTATTATCCATTAGCTCGGCTGCGATTTCAACTGCTTCTTGTATTGTCTTTGGTTTAGACGCCACTACACTCCCATGAATCAGGTCGGGAAGACCACCGACATATTTTTCAATTTTATCAGATTCTTCGGGAAACATCCTCCCGCATAACAAAGCCAATTCCTGAAAGCGTTGGGTATAACTTGTCAAGTCAGTACCCTTCACCTTCAGATTCTAAATCTCCATTTCCAGTTTCTTGATTTCATTTCGAGGATAGTATTTGCTAGTCATCATTTTCATGAGTGTTTTCCAAGGCATACCGTAAGCGGCATCATGACCAACTGTCTTGACATGAGTGTTCCACCATGTTAAAGCAACTGAATGAAGAGTGCAAGTAGCAAACTTGACTTGATTTTCAACTGTACAGTTACTGATATGGAAAACAGACTCCATTCTTTCAAACCATTATGAAAGACCGACAACTCCTTTCGTGCCTTTGAAGTTTAATGGTTGGCATTTGAGAAAGTCAGTGTAAGTACATTCATGAGCAATTTGTTCTATCCTTCCAACACCCGTTCCCGAAGTATGGCTGTCATTGCCATTTCTGTTTGCATCACGTGCTGCCAAAGCGGCAGTAACGCCTTGGTCAATCATTGCCTGAAGCTGGGC
>BQNB010073315.1:0-32158 GCA_026074375.1 Tanacetum coccineum
AAAACTCAAAGATTGGAAGTTGTAGACTAAGCTAATTTAAGCAACTTTAATAAATTAACTACTAGCTGAAACTCAAAATTAAACTCTCAAAATGCTTTTGAAAATAGCTGTTACAGAAACAAAGCTTTTGTAAGCTAAAAAGCTACTTCTCACTTAATTGCTTACACACAACTCACATTAAGCTCATTTTCAAAACCAAAAGCTATTCAAGTAAGCTTATGATATCTAGAAACTAATTTTTATAATCTAAATATTCTAATAACACAGAAAGCTTTTTGAAAAATTAAGATCAAAAGCACTAACTCAGAATTTTTACTTTTAAGCACAAAAGCTAAATAAGCTAGAAAACACAATAAGCTTCTAGAGGAGTTGAGCTTTTGAAAACTTAACAATCAACATATAAGCTATAAATCAAATTCATAAAAACTAATCTTATAAGCTAGAAATCTAAGTTTAAAAGCTAAGTTCTAGTTACTACTGTTTTTGGCTTTTTGAGGTTTTTTATGAACTTTAGAAGCTAATGTACCCTATTAAACAAGCTAGAAATTTAAAATTAAGACTTAATCTATTTTAACCTATATCTAATCTATAAACTTACTAAATTTTAAAATCTAAATCCTACTAAAACTAGCTTAAATGATATTGAAAGAGACAGCAGTAGTAACTGCTGTTACTCCTGCTGATGCAATTGACAAAGGTGCAAAACACAAATGCAGGTGACCTTGGTGGTCAATGCTGCAATGAACACATTCAATGAGTGTGTTTGATTACTTAGCAAACAAAATTCCAAGCCTAGGAAGGCTTGGATCAAATCTAACTGGCTAGCTTAAACAAATACCTCCCCTGGTGCAGGATCAAAGTAATTAAGCTTAAACTTTTTATATTTTTAAATCTAACCTAAGAAAACAATTTTATTACTGATTTAAAGTGATAATGAAAATGATTTAAGCAAAGATCACAACTCAGTTTGACTTTTAGGGGTCAAACAGCACTAATCCAAACACTCCTTTATACTAGACAGATTCAACTTTAGCTTTCTACTATGAAATCTAATTAACAACTTTCAATTACCAGATAATAAGCAATCATAAACTAACCTATTAGACTTATTTTAACTACTATTTAAGCTAGTAACAAAGATCTTATGAATTAACCTAATATTTTTGGTATTTTATTGATTTATAAGACTAAATGAAACAATATTAAATCTAAACTACAAAAGCTGAAAATATATGACTAAACATGATTAATAAGCACAATGAAGCAGATATAAGATCAAATAAGCAACTAGATAAGCAGATTATAAGCAGATAAGCAAATCTAAACTAGGAAACTTAAGACAAGGAAAGTAAATGAAAACTTACAATGGCCTTAGCAAAACAAAGGCTAAAGTGCTCAAAGAGCTTATCAACAGCTCTGGCTTATCAAAGATAAGCCAGTTTAAGTCCATATGAGCCCTTCCATAATTGGCTCATCTTCCAAAAGTCCAAAGTCCATTAAGCTAAGGTAATTAAGCTGATTTTAGAGGTTAAGGTAGATTAAGTGCTTTATAAGCTCAAATCCAAGCTTATAGACTTGGATGAGCTAGAATGAGCTTATATTTATCAAACAATTCACAAACACTAGAGCTTAATGAGTGCTTATGACAAAATTTATTAAAGAGAACTTGATTTTATTAAACTAGAAAACAGATTACATAACATTTAAACTGATTACATTAACTTGAAAAGGAAAATAAGCTACAAATTGATAAAGCTAAAATTACATTTTTTATCTAAAAAAATAAAAACTAAAAACTATATCGTGTGTGTGAGGAGTGAGGCTTTTTATAGCATCCATGAGAAGATTCTAGTCCCCTCAATTTGTTAGACGCTCCCAATCATTATAGCCCTTGATCATTCTTCAATCATTGAGTGCTTAATTTGGGACGTTGGATCACATCTAGCTCCACACGGATTGCCAGCGTAGCAATCTGTGATGTGACAGCTAGTGTGCTAGATTTGTGAGAAAGATTAGTACAAATCCCATCATTCCTTGTGCTTTCTTACTTGCCAACGTGTCATTCTTCACTTGGGATTGGCCAATAGGGTGCGTTTGATGATGTATAACTCTGCCCATGTGTACTTTGCCCCTTGAAATGTCCTTTATATCCCTCAATTGGTAAAAGCCCTTTGTTTTTGACCCTGGGTAATTGGGGAAGATGATGAATAGTGTAAACAAACTTTCTCGCTCTTTTTTTTACTATAAGGGTGCGTTTGAGTTTGACCTGGGTTGACTTGGGAGTGGACCTTTGACTTGGGCTTATTTAAATAAGACTTGGGCCAAGGGTGTTGGATGTGGGCTTGGGATATGGGGTAACAGGTTTTGGATATGGGTTTATAAAGGAAGATAACGACCGTTAGTATTAAATAAATAATGGACTAACGGTGTTAGGGTTTGTTTTGTTACTTTGGATATTTTGAAGGACTGAATTGGTAACTTTGGGTTTTGTCTTTTAGTGAGTTGACCATTTGACTTTTTGACCAAGTTTGACTTAAGCTTGACTATTTGACCTTGATAGCTTCCTCCCGGCTTTTTTGTGTGCTCTTCCGTTCCCATGTTCGTGTTTGCCCAGTTTTAATCGTTTTCTTGTGATTTTTGCAATATCCGCACCTACACAATCACAAAGACAAAACAAGCAATATACAAGCCTTTTATGCACAGTTTTGGTCTTTTTAGGGTCTATTTTGATATAAAATGGATATGTGTTTTCACACATATCAGGGGTATTCGGTCATCTTCTGGTCGTAGGTGCCATGATTTGTCTAGATCACAAAAGACAAAACATGAGGTTATATGACATAATATAATGATGTACAGATAAGATATCAACACAAGAGAGGTATATAGTATGACATAACACATCCATTTCATTCATAACTTTAAAAATTTTACATGAAATAGTTGTCGGATTACACAAAATACAATTCAAAAGATCTAAGGCTATGCTAGCGGGGAAAACCCCTAATACTTAACATGCCTGTACAATGACCTAGCAAGATAAAATAACTTAAATCACTAGATGTAACTGTCAACATCCTCAAAAGCATCCTGGTGATCTGGAATCCTAGCCTCCAGTCCTGGCTGTCTAGCTCTCCTCTGCTGCTCTAGCAGTGCTAACAACTCGGCCTGCATGTCACTCATCTCTCGCCTCATGTCTCTAATGACTCAGAGAGTCTCTACCATCTGTGCCAGACGCCTATGGTCAGTCTCTCGAAGCGCTGCTAACTTAGCCTGCTGCATCTGAAAGAGAGACTCATGTACCTGATGTTGTGTCTGAATGAGAGTACCATGCAGCTGTAGCTGTGTCTGGTGTGCCTGGAGATGGGTCTCGTGTACATACACATGATCACGATGGGTCTGAAGCTCCTGATGAGTCACATGACTCAATCCTATCGAGTGAGCCTAAGCCTTTCGGGAAGCATAGGCCTCCTCCTCCATCATCCATATTGTCTCCTAGAGAGTCATCCTATCCCCCATAAGTAGATCGACCCGCTGTGAGTCCATATCGACTCGTTGTGATATACGAGACCTACTATCCTGAGCATCCTCTAGTAAAGCATACAAGTCTTGTGAATCATGCTCATGGAGCTCAGCAAGCTCTGTGACACTAGTATTGACCTCTCCCACGGTCATAGGTGCTATCTCAGGAACTGTCCCTGCCGGATCTACCCAAGTATCCCTAATACCGTACCCAACATCTCTAGTCCCCTGTCACCTCTCTTCAGCATCTACTGTCCTGACAAATCCAAAATCTATCCCCCGACCTCTGGTAGGTCTAGCAGTAGAACTCTCCCCGACCTCGTATCTGGAGCCTAGGGTGGACAAATACAAACTCTTGCGGGGTGGCTGCTCAGACTCGGGAATATCATCCCTACGGTCAACAGGTAGTGGTATGTATAGAGAGGGTGGTAGTGGTGGTAGTGGAGGTGATCGTAATGCGGCAGTAACTGCATCAATGAGAGCTTGAGTGGATGCTATCCTGAGTGTCTGGATTTGGGTTGGACACTCAAATGATGGTAGTGAAGGTGATGGCACAGGTGGTGGTGACAAATGTGTAGGTAGGGTTGTGCACCTAGAAAGGCGCTCTCCTGCAGAGGGTGGTGATAGTGAGATAGGTGGTGATGGTGATGGAGTAGTCATGGCCAGAAGTCTCTCAACCTCTGCCTCTGGTGGGAGGGATATGGAAGCCTAAGGCCAGACGGTAATCCTAGCCCTAATAGTAATGTCAGTGAAGGGTGGTGGTATAACAGGCTCTGTTCCCTCAGGTGGGAAAACAGGCTCATCAACAGGTACAACAATAGCAGAGTCAGCCGAAGCTTAGTGCTCCTCCTCATCCTCATCATCCTCATCCTCACCATCAGCGTCATCCCCAGATGAATCACCGTCATCATCATCTCCATCATCTCCCCCGCCCATAGGATAGTCGACCGGACCATCCTCTGTCTCATCATCCTCGTACTCCTCTTGATCCTCCTCGGGATCCAACTCAGTAACATATCCGGGTGACTCAGCAGTAGGTGAATCAATAGGAGGTAATGGCTGCTCCTCAGCTGGAAACTCATGCTCATCCTCCAATGGTATATACTCAGGGTATATAGGTTCTGGCACGTAGTCAGGATCATGTGCCTGTAAGAACATAGGCTCACGCTCATCCTTGTCCTGAGGAACTGATGGTGTCTGTGGATCCTCTGGGCCTGGTATGTAATCTGGTGATGGTGGGGCTACTGGCTGTAGCGGGAGTCTATCGTATCCTAATACGATGACCTGTGGAATGCCTCCCTCCGATACCTCCTCATCATTGGCTCCCCAGAAGGCTTTGCCGGGCTCAGAGTCGGTGTAGACGGAAGTGTAGGTGACTGCAGATGTCGCAGAAGACATGATTACTGCAAAAGCAAAATAACTTATATAAGTATTACTTATAGGAAAGATCAATATGATATGCCTGTAAGGCTTTAATAATAAAGGTCTTATAGTAATATACGTAATATCATTTATATACACGTATATCAATTAGGTAAGCACTTAGTACCCTACCAATGCTAAAGCAATGCACGTCATGTAAGCATATATGCGCTAGATGTAAACAAGTAATGCATGTATGTCCCTCGCAAATCCCATTTGTGAAAATAGTTTTGAAAATGGTTATAGTCCAGATAAAACTTTTGACCTGGTTCTCTATAACCTTGGCTCTGTTACCAATCTGTAACACCCTCAAATCTGAGCACGCAGCGGAATGTTTGAATATCCGTGGGCGTTACATTTATGGATCAATAGCACAAGATTCTAAGAACGACTACTAAACGTGTCGTTTGAAAAAGATACATTGGACTAACAAAATACTTGTTTGTTACATAAGCCCATGGCTTCAAGTTTGTTCAACAATATAAATAAAGATTCCGGTTTATAACAATTTTCCCAAAATGTAATAAGACCCCAAATCTTAAGTGTTGACTCTTCAATTATTGACTTCCAATGTATCATCGCACCTCGTGCCTTATTGACCTGAAAAACATGCTTAAAATGTCAACATAAAGTTGGTGAATTCATAGGTTTATGTAAATCAATAGTAGGACCGCAAGATTTCCAAGTGTATGATTAAGCAACACATGCAAACATCATAAAAAGCTAATTACGTTTTCCTAAGCTCATGACACTAAAGCTCGACATGTATGAATGCAATATATTGCCAATGAATGCCTGTGAATGATGTTCTAACCTGAAACATCCCAAATCTGACATGTATACATTCGTTCCCGGTGATAGCTAATCACCCGAACGGGGATTGTCAATCCCAAATAGATCTATCTATAACATTTGCGCTCACAATCCAGTAATTGACAGTTCATGATAAAGGGCTCAGTGGGTTATCGCTACTTAGGCAAACACGTAATCATTGTATAAAATATACACTTGCGTCCAATTTGTAAAACAAAGCATGTTCTCACCCCAAGGATGTAAATCATTTAAATAATTGTAAAACATAGGGCTATGAACTCACCTTAGCAGGTAGTTCTCTGAATGATAATAAATATCCAAGTAAGCAATGAATCACACCGTCAAGTACCTAAGTAAATACGGTCAAGTCTTAGTCTACACATTTAAGCTAACGACTCATTGTATAAACTAAATTCCATTTCAAGTTTATATATACTGTTATCACTTGTGTGGTGGTGCACATGATTATTGTATTTATAATTTCGATGGTTCTCGAGAAACGTGAAATCATTGTTAATAAATATACTTATTTATTACATCGTTAATTAAACCCGTTTAATGTCCGAATATCTTAATATTCGACCGATTCGTTAAGTGTTTTATTTATTTACTTTTGTTCACAATTATACCCTTATGTTTCTTATAAATACAAAACAGCCCCTGGGTTTATAAATATACTTTATTTACATTTTAAACCCCCAAGTTTTATTAATTACACTTTAAGTCCCTAGACTTTACAAGGTTACATTTTAGGTCTTTATAAGTTTAAAATAGCGCTTAAGTTTCCAAAACTAACAAAAACAGTCCCTGGGCTTGTTAACTTTAGCAATTTACAGTTTTGACCCTATAGTTTGTAAATTTACACATTTAGTCCTCCGACTTTGTAAAAATTGCATTTTCATTCCAATTAAATCCCAACAAGTGGCATTATGTTTAATTATGTCAAAATAAACCATATAAGCCGCTATAGCTTATAAATAAACTCTATCGAGCTTATTATGGCTTAATGGGCCTTATCGGGCCCATTAAGGTCCATTAAGTGTTCTAAAGGTCTGTTATAGTTTTAATAAGTCTAAAAGTATTTAATGTTTTTTAAGCTTATTTAAGCTACAATATTCGGTTTGGCTTATTAATAAGCTTATCGAGCTTATTTTTGGCTTAACGGGCCTCATTGGGCCCGTTAAGGTCCGTTTAGCGTTTTAAAGGTCCAAAATGATTTTAACAAGTTCAAAAGGTTCTCAATAAGCTCAGTGGGGCCTGATAAGCTGTAAATAAGCTCGGGGAGCTTATTGTAGCTTATTTTGAGCTTATTGGGCCCGAAAGCCCAATAGTTTACTCGACAAACACCCTTTAGGGTTTATAGACTTTACTAGTTCATTTTCAATTTATATTAAGCCCACATAATCTGTTTTCTTTTTCAGCTTATTTAAAATAAGCTAATAAGCTAATAAGCACTCTTATTGGGCTGGCTTGGGCCTATTAAGGCCCGATAAGGGTTTTAAGGGTTCGGGCTTAATTCTTTCGGGTCTGTTAGCTTGTCTAGGCTTATTACAATTCCTATAAGCTGTCTAAGCTCACAAATAAGCCGCCAAAGCTTATTTGTGGCTTATAGGCCTTCGTTAGTCATGGTAATGGGCCGTTAAGCCCATTTAGGGTTCAACTAGCTTTTCTAAAGCATGTTAAGGTCCATGAGGGTCAATAAGCATGTAGGTCTCTTAATAAGCCCAAGTGAGCTTATTAATAAGTTGTGGGCCCGCCTAGATGACTTATTAGGCCCATTTGGATATAAATGGCTCGTCTTGGCCCGTTAAGGTTTTCTTTCCTTGTATGCTTATTATCTACGAACTAAATAAGTCCCTAATTCCTTAATAAGCTCGAATGAGCTTATTGATAAGCCGTGGTCTCCACTGTTGGGCCTGTTGGGGTTCGGACATGGGCTATTAGGCCCAAACCGTGCGTGCTCGTAGGTTTCGCAAGCCCAACGCTACCCATTGTTCCTCCTTGTTCTTTACATAAGTTTCGAAGGCCCTAGTGACAAAATGTCATGTATTTAACTTGTGCACGCGTCAGGTTCTACATGCAAGTGTTCGTGCAACTTGTATATTCGTTACTAAGTCCTAGTGTCGCGTGTGTTCAAAGTGTTCACGTGTAGCTTTCTTTAAAATCGTGTATTGGGTATGTTGTTCATGTTGGAGACCAAACTTACGTATTAGATAAAACATTTAAGTCCTTGTCGTGTTAAATCAATTGGTACATGCACCTTATTAGTTTCTTGCACCACACGAGTATAACGTGTACATATTTAGGTACGTACACTTCATATGCATCGCGACATGAGTCTAGAAATCAAAAGACAATTAACTATGATTTGTAAAGTATCGTAAGAGACATACAAAGGTCCTATAGCCTTAAGATTGAGAAATGGACGTGTAGTGTGCTAGTCCTTAGCCCGTATACCCCCTTGTGAATGTTTGTTGGCGGTTTGAGACTCGAACACAAAGAAATAATATATGTTTTGTTGTGTGAGAGAGTTTAAGGTGTATGTGAGTTTGCCAGAGTGCAAAATGGTGAGATTATGGGAGTATTTATAGGCAAGGAAGCTAGTTAACTCTTCTTAGTCCTAAACAAAACCAAACCGTGCCCTAGGAAGTGGTTTAGGGGTTTTCTAGTTAGCCACACATGGTTTTATGCTAAACCACTCAAGTACCACTCTTAATGACTAAATATTTGTACAAGGTTTGGCTTAGCTAGCAAATCTTATGGATTTGTATAGTGTGAGTGTGTATTGCCGCGGCTAAACAAGGCAAGGGAGTCAAGCAAGTCATTATCCATTGTGTATTAGCCCTTTAGGAGACCATTAGGACACATATTAATTACCAAGGGGATGTACATGTACTTAAAGATCAAGAATGAAGATTTCTAGTTGGTTTATGTGTACCTAGTGTATAACCGGCCCCCTTGTGGTTTATGTACACAAAATTGATTTATTTTTAGGTTAAGGTGGTAAAAGTGGGTATTGGTTTGAGTCTAGGTAAGTCTATGTATTTTCATGGTACGTCCAAATGTATTTTATCGCGAAACGTAACCCTTTTACGTGACCAATAAAAATAAAGTACGCAAAGTACATAATTATTTTCTTAATAATTATTTCTTAATTGGTTGATGTAAACCTTAATTTATTTGATGACCGTTTACATTCATTGATTATTTTTAGTCTACGCGATTTAGCTTAAAAGTAAATATTAAAAGTAAACGCGTATCGGACTAAAATAAATAGTGATCATTAATAGAGTCGTACAATGACACGAAAATGAGAAATGTTACAGTCTCCACCCGTTAAAAGAGCTTTGTCCTCAAAGCTTAAGACCTTGTAGTGGATGACGAAGCCCGGTTTGTGAAGAGTTGTGGGTATTTTTGTTTGAACGAATCTTCACGTTCCCAGGTGAACTCAGGGCCCCGCCTAGAGTTCCAGCGAACCTTAACCAATGGTATCCGGCTTCGCTTCAATCGTTTGATCTCCCGTTCCATGATTTCAACGGGCTCTTCCACAAACTGGAGCTTATCGTCAACATGAATTCCTTCTAACGGCATGACTAATGGTTCGTCAGCGTAACATTTCTTCAGATTAGACACATGGAAGGTATGGTGAACTCTGCTCAACTCTTGAGGAAGTTCCAGCCTGTAGGCAACTTTCCCAACTTTTGCTAACACCTTGAAAGGTCCGACATATCTCGGATTCAGCTTGCCCCGCTTACCGAACCGTATGACCCCTTTCTAAGGCGAGACCTTAAGCATAACTCTGTCCCCAACCTCAAACTCCATCGGCTTTCATTTCCGACCGGCGTAGCTCTTTTGTCGATTCTGAGCTCCTTGCATCCTTTGCTTGATCAGAACGATCTTTTCCGTTGTTTCTTGGATCAATTTCGGACCCGTCAGTTGGGCTTCCCCAACCTCGGCCCAGCACACCAGTGATCGACATTTTCGACCATACAGTGCCTCATAAGGGGCGGCCTTTATGCTAGCGTGATAACTGTTATTGTATGAAAACTCGGCCAATGGCAAATGTTTAACCCAGCCCTTGCCAAAATCGATCACGCAAGCACGTAGCCAGTCCCCGAGAGTTAGAATGGATCTCTGTCTCCAGCCGTCAGTTTCTGGATGATACGCAGTGCTCATACTAATATCTGTACCCAAAGCTTTCTGAAATGATCTCCAGAAATTTGAAGTAAATCTTCCATCACGATCACAGATAATTGAGGCAGGTATCCCGTGTCTTGCTACTATCCTGTTCAAGTACAACCTTGCCAACTTGTCCAATGGATCATTCTCCCTTATTGGCAAGAAGTGAGCAGATTTTGTAAGTCGATCCACAATCACCCAGATGGTCAAACTGTCGATGAACTAGAAGCTTGGTGATAAAATCCATCGTGATGTTATCCCACTTCCATTCGGGTATCTCAGGTTGTACTAGCAACCCTGATGGCCTTTGATGTTCGGCCTTGACCCTCGCACACGTCAGGCATTTGCTAACATACGTGGCGATGTCTGCCTTCATATTGGGCCACCAATATAGCTTTTTCATGTCTTGATACTCATTTTTAGGAAGCGGGGAATGATAGAGTATTTTGACTTGTGAGATTCGTGCATAATCACGGATCTTAAATCTCCATAGCAAGGCAACCAACTCCTGCCGTGTAAACATAAGGTTCCATCGGCACGTGGTTCCAATCTTTCCTTGGGTATATCCCTTCTGATTATACCGCCTACGTCTTCATTCATGAGATTCTCTGGTTTCTGGGCTTCGATCTGAGCTCTAGATATTCTTTAATGATACCCAAGCCAATTGTCATAACTAAGGCTCGAACCCTCAATGGCTCAATCCGTTCCTTACGGCTCAACGCATCGGCCACTACGTTTGCCTTCCCCGGGTGATAACGAATGTCGCAATCGTAATCACTTAGCAATTCTAGCCAACGGCGCTGCCTCATGTTAAGCTCCTTCTGATCGAGAATGTGTTGTAGGCTTTTATGGTCGGTGAACATGGTGCATCTGGTTCCGTAAAGATAGTGTCTCCATATTTTTAGAGCAAATACCACCGATCCAAGTTCTAAATCATGAGTGGTGTAGTTCTTCTCGTAAACTTTTAGTTGTCGAGAAGCATAAGCAATCACCTTCTCTCTCTGCATCAATACAGCACCTAAACCCTTGTGTGACGCATCACAGTAGACCACAAAGTCTTCGCTCCCTTCAGGTAAAGCCAGAATTGGTGCACTGCACAACTTCTGCTTTATTAACTGAAAAGCGTTCTCTTCCTTTTCTCCCCAGTCAAACTTGATTCCTTTCTGAGTAAGTTTCGTCATTGATTTAGCAATCTTCGAAAATCCTTCGATGAACCTTCGATAGTAACCAGCAAGACCTAAAAATTGGCGGATCTCCGTTGGCGTCTTAGGAGATGCCCAATCTTTGATAGATTCTATCTTGGCTGGATCCACATGTATGCCTCTGCTATCTATGATGTGTCTGAGAAATTGCACCTTCGGGGATCCAAAATCACATTTGAAAACTTAGCATACAACTGCTCCTTCTTAAGCATCAAATTGCCTTAATATGTTCTTCGTGCTCGTTACCTCGTCTTTGATAAATTAGTATGTCATCAATAAAGCAATTAACGACTTATCAAATAAGGCTCACACTCGTTTCATGAGTCTATGAATATCGCAGGTGCGTTTGTCAGGTCCGAATGGCAAACCTGGACGCGTAATGACCATAGACCAAGTTCGATGCCGTCTTTAGGAATGTCTTGTTTCTCGTACTCTAATGTTGTGATATCCTGATCTCAATCATCTTCGAATAAATACTGGAACCCTGGAGTTGATCAAATAAATCGTCGTCCTCGGGAGTGAATAACGATTCTTTACTTCAGTTTATTTACCCACGGTAAGTCGTTTCACATCCTGAATGACCCATCCTTCTTTTTAACGAATAAGACCGAGGCTCCCCAAGGTGAGGAGCTAGGCCTTATGAATCCTTTGTCGGAAAGCTCTTGTAATTGTTCCGATAATTCCTTCATTTTGGATGGAGCCAATCGAAATTGTGCTTCGAGCTACGTGGTGCGTCTTCTGAATTAAGTCAATTATAATACCCATGGCGAGCCAAAGAAGTCCTGGCAAGTCTTCAGGAAATACTTTAGGAAAATCTCGGACAATCGGTACGTCCTTTATTTGTTTTTCTTCCTACTTATCCTCCTCTTTCTTGGTGGATATCTGCGCCAAAAAGATCCGGCATCCTTTCGCCATGTACCTTTAGCTTTTGAAACATGAGATAACAGTCAACGAAATTTTCTCTTCGTTGCTAATTTCGTTGGCCATAAAAAGTCAAAGATTCATTACCATATGGAACTTAAACAAGTTTCTCATCGCACACGATCACGGCGTTGATAATCTTCTTAACCCTCCATACCGATAATGACGTCGAAACTACCCAGTACTTGTTGAATTATCTAGGTCATCTGCTAGTCAACACGATCAATAAACCATTGGCAATATCCAATTAACTAGTTAAGCTTGAAGCGTATCCTAGACACTGATATCATTAAATAACGTCATATATTACTATCATTTATCCCATACATTTTACCTACTTTTATATAATTATTGCAATATATTGGTACTTAATTGATTTTGCAGTAATTATGGAGTCACTTGTGAAGATGAAGCAAAAAGGCGCAATTCTAGAGCTTAAACAAAGACATTTAAAGAAAGTCTAAATCTGCATCAATACGCCGTATCCAACAAAGAAGATACGATGTATCTGCGCCAACTCACCACAAGAACGCGTAATGATCAATTCCTAATCCGGCGTATCCTCTACTCTCCAATACGCCATATACACAACTGTCCATCAGTCAAAGATTCACATTAATTATTATTGATGGTAATTATTCTTGATTGATTTGATCTTATCGCGAACTTTAAGGAAATTAACCCTATACGCCGTATTCACCTCCTTGGATACGACGTATCGAGGGATTTTCAAAAACTATAAATACGAGGATCAAATACGAGTTTCGGTGTGCAAAAACATATTCTCTGTATAATATACTTCCAAAGTCGAATTTCTCAAGCCAAGAAGAGCAGCCAAGGTCGAGTACCAATCCTAATTCCATAAAAGACATCGTGTAATTCTTACTTTCTTAATCATTTAATTTTCAATTGTTTGATCACGTTTGTAATAATGACAATGATTGTAGGCTAATACCTTGGGTATTAGCCATATTAATGAAGATTATAATGTTTGGTTTGATTTAATCCGGCTTTGCTTAATTTATCGTTGTTGTTTAATTATGTTTATCGCTTCATACTTGTTTATGTGCTTGTACATGCGACCTATCATTCAACTGGGTCTAGGGAGACCTAACCAGTAACCTAGATGCCGGGATAGCTCTCCATGTTGTGTTTTGTATGCCCAAACCAATAGGATCACAAATGACACCTTGTCTTTGCCCTTTGATTACGAGCTTAGTTGGATCGGCAGGTAACTCGATAATTGTTCAACTAGTATTGTTATTAGTTAATTGGTAATTGATTTTGGTGGTGGACTACCAGTGTATAAAGCAACATCAAGCAATAAGTGGGTAAAGTCCCGATGGGCTAGGGTCTTAACAGGATCACCACTATTTTAATTCCTTATGGTAGATTATAATTAGAATAAAGGATGCTTTATACGGATGCGTTAATCGTGACAAGATTGTTCGTGTCTAGGTCTTAGGAAGAAGTACCGCCTAAGTCTTAAGAATGATATGCTGCCTTGAGATAAGCAAGCCATTAGACTAATTAATCAAACCTGCATTTAATTGGATTTAATATGGTTAATAAAGTTTTCTATTATTTGGCTCGTACCGCTCTCTTGTCTTGTGTTATTTTGCTTTAGTTTATATTATGCTTAGAATTGTTGTTTGTCACCATAAACCTGTGCCAGTCTGTCAGGCTGAAAACCCCATCTTATTAGACAACGTATATAACATAGGTTTAACCAATAATTAGACTAATCTAGAATAGTATAAATACTAATAGGATAATTGCTTAACTCTCACTCTTAGTGTTCGACACCTTACTTACCGCGAAGCTACATCTTGACCGGGTACTCTGCCCGTTAAAGTGTTGTCTTTAGGTTAGTCAGCTAAATATAAATGTAAAACCATGATAACTATAATTAACACCTATACAACGACACATCAAGGTTTTTGGCGCTGCTGCCGGGGAGTGATTAGTTTAATCTTTATTCTTTTTAG
Organism: Tanacetum coccineum; assembly: GCA_026074375.1. Classification (NCBI taxonomy): domain Eukaryota; kingdom Viridiplantae; phylum Streptophyta; class Magnoliopsida; order Asterales; family Asteraceae; genus Tanacetum; species Tanacetum coccineum. Next base: position 14,048 of record BQNB010073315.1, read on the forward strand.
TATTTCTAAGCTTTAACTTATTTAGTGTATAATTCTTAATTATGATTTCTAACAGCTAATTGTTTAGTTTAATTATTTAAATTCTGTTTGTATTTATCTGCATTTAAATTGTTTGCATTAAATTCTTGCATTTAATTGTTTTATATAGTATTATGTTCTGACTGATCACCAGATACGGCGTATCCACCAGTTGGATACAACGTATCTAACCTTCTGATCAGGACAACGTATTGAGTTTTATTGTTTAAACGACGCATCTGTTTCTCGATAATACGGCGTATTCACTAAACTCCATACGTCGTACTGCTATTCAAAAGACTCATATGGCGTATTCTTGTGAATGGGATACGACGTATATGTCATCTGATACAATTCTAGTTTTTCATAATTGATTTCCTGATTATTTCTTTATGTTCTCTCACTTGAGGGCACATCCTACTGATCATTTTCTGTTCTCAGGATAGAAGGAGATCACAATGGCAGGACCGATCATGAAGGGATATATTTCTGCTACCTATAAAAGTTTCATCTCAAATGATAATAATGGGAAAATGATCGAGAAAAACTTCATTGAGATTGAAGGGACATTCTTACTGAAAATTCGTGACAACACTTTTCACGAGAATGAAGGAGAAGATGTGTTTAAACACATTCATAGTTTCCTCAAATCAGTTGAGCTACTCAAGATAAGGGGACTAAGTCATGACCAATTTAGACTTAGTGTCTTCCCTACCTCACTCTCAGGTGCCGCAAAAGTATGGTTTACAAATGAATGTATCGGCACTATATCTACTTGGGACGATCTTATTGAAAAATTTGTTCTAAAGTTCTATAATCTTTGTGAACATGAAGAACATGAGGAAACTAATGATGAAATTGACCCTGATGTAATTGATGACGTTCCTGAAAATTTTAAAATCAACGGTGACTTGTTTTACTTTGATACACCTTTGTGCATAGCCTTTGAAGAATTCAACCACCTCCTAAAAATTGACCCCGATCTTTTTACTTACGATATCTAAGGGGTCAAGACATACGACGAATACGCATAAGAGTTGAACAATAAACTGTAAGGTAACGAGGAACCATGGTCAGAAATTGGGGTACAACACCAATGCGAACCGTACCGCTTAAAGAATAGGAAAGCTAAGTGGCCCACAAGCAACTCTAACATTGATAGATTCTGTAATGGAGGGGAACTACCAGGAATGGTACAGGTAGGAACCATGACCTATTTCCAAAATCACAGTTGGTATAATGAACTAGTTGATGGCAAACTGAAGGATGGAACTCTAGCATTAAAGGCCAAAATAGAAGGATCATGGGGAGACGCGACTCAAGGAGTACTTAATTTCTACAGATGGTTGGAAAGTTGCTTTTAAAACTTCCACGAGCTAGAATATGAAGTGCTAGTAAAACAACAGAAATGCTGGTGGAAAGTAAACACTCAGGAGGTCGCTTCATTTATTCGCATGGAAAATTATTTTTTTTTTTTTTTTTTTTTTTTTCGTCATTGACTTAGCAATCTTCGAAAATCCTTTAATGAACCTTCGATAGTAACCAGCAAGACCAAGAAATTGGCGGATTTCTATTGGTGTCTTAGAAGATGCCCAATCTTTGATAGACTCTATATTGGCTAGATCTACATGTATGCCTCTACTATCAATGACATGTCCGAGAAATTATACCTTCGGAATCCAAAATTCACATTTTGAAAACTTTGCATACAACTCCTCTTTCTTAAGCAATTCCAAAATTGCTTTAAGGTGTTCTTCATGCTCTCTTTCGTCTTTTGAATAAATAAGTATGTGTGATGAAGGGGATCATTCATGATCTTATCATGTAAGGCTTGCCTCATAGGTTCATGAGGTCCATGAATACCGCAGGTGCGTTTGTCAGTCCGAATGGCATAACCTGGAACTCGTAATGGCCATACCGAGTTTGAAATGCCATCTTTGGAATGTCTTGCTCTCGTACTCTAAGATGGTGATATCCTGATCTCAGATCTATCTTTGAATAAATATGATCCTTGAAAGGTTGATCAACAAATCTGGTCGGATCCTCGGAGAGTGGATAAAAGGTTCTTAATCGATTTAGGTTTATTTAACTCAAGGTAGTCGATGACATCCTGACGGACGTCCTTCTTTTTGACAAATAAGACCGGTGATCCCCAAGTGACGGAACTAGCGTTTAAGAAAATCCCTTGGTCAGAAAGTTCCCATGTATTTGTTCTGTTTTTCTTCATTTCGGATGGAGCCAATCGATACGGTACTCGAGCTACGGGTGCGGCTCCTGGAATTAAGTCGATTTGGAAATCCACTGGCCGAGCTGGAGGAAGACCTGGCAAGTCCTCGGGAAATACTTCAGGAAAATCTCGGACGATTGGTACGTCCTCTATATGTTTTCTTTCCGACTTGTCCTCCTCTTTCTTGGCGGATATATGTGCTAAAAAGACCTGGCATCCCTTGGCCATGTACTCTTGAGCTTTTGAACACGAGATAACTGTCAACCGGGATTCTCTCCCGTTGCTACTTTCGTTGCCACAAAAAGTCAAAGTTTCATTCCCGTAGGGAATTTGAACAAGTTTCTCATCGCACACGATCACGGCGTGACATCTTCTTAACCAGTCCATACCGATAATGACATCGAAACTACCTGTTTACGGGCATTTGATCTAGTTGAAGGGCATGGCCTAAGAAATTTATGGTGCAACCTCGTAAATTAGTGTCTATACAGACTTAATTTTCCCATCAGCTAATTCGACGTCATACAAATTTTTAATGAAAGGTTGGGGCGATGTTTGGTAAAGGAAATAAATGCTGTGGATATAAAGTTCTATCGGCACCAGTGTCGAATAAGATTAGATGACATAGTGGTTATTTAAGAGGTACGTACCCGTGACGACATTGGCATCAGGGTTTCCCAGTGCATTTCCCCTCTTTTTTGCATTCCCAACTGCATAAACCCAGCCTTGTGCATTCGCATTTACTCCATCTTTATTCTTCAGCTTAGGACAATCTCTCTTTAAATGCCCTGGTGCTCCACACTCAAAACAACCATTTCCCTTGGGGGCTGTCCCATTGCCTTTCTGAGTATTAGCAACATTTGTGTTACCAGTATTCCTGCAATCGCGAGCAAAGTGCCCTATTTTGTTGCACTTGTGGCACCTCTGGGTGCACGGGCCATTGTGGTGGAGATGGCACTTGGTGCACTTGGGCAAAGATCCCCCATAAGGCTTCCTTTCGCCTGTCCCCATATTGTAGACCTTGGCGACATTCTGCCTCTTGAAGGGTTGTTGTTGGTGACCATGGTTGTTTCTGGATGAATCATCAGCCTTCCTCTTGTTGTCAGATTGCCTTTCCGCGTAGGTGCGGAGTTTCTGATCCATCAAGTCATTGGCCAACTCAATAGTCTCATCCAACGTCTTGGGTCTGGCAGACTTGACGTTCCCATAAATGTTGTCAGGAAGTCCACTGATGTACTTTCAAAATCATTCTCGGTTTCATTGGCAACAGTTGGTTCAATCTGGGTTAAAACTCTTGGAAACGTTCAGTGTATGCTAGAACGTCGTTTCCCTTGACCTTTAGGTTCCACAGCTCGATTTCTAATTTCTTGATTTCACCCTGAGGACAATACTTGTCCGTCATCTTTTTCTTGAGTAATTCCCAAGTCATTGCATATGCCTTTGGGCCTAAGGTTCTTATCTGACCATTCTACCAAGTCAAAGCAGCACCTAACAGAGTGCAGGTGGCAAACTTTACTTGATTCTCAATAGCACAACCACTGATATTGAAAACTGACTCCATCTTTTCAATCCACCGAGTTAAACCGACCACGCCTTCAGTCCCCTTGAAGTTCAAAGGTTGACACTTCATGAAGTCAGCATAAAAACAAGGGCGCGCAGTTTGCACGTTCCTTCGGTTATCCCCGTGCGAACTGTGGCTTCCATCTCCATTGGTGGAGTTTCGCAAAAGAGCTTGGTCGATCATTGCTTGGATGGATTCTGGAGTCATGTTGTTTGGGTTGGTGTTGTTAACAGGGGTATTTGGTCCTCTTCTGGTTGTAGGTGCCATGATTTGTCTAGATCACAAAAGACAAAACATGAGGTTATATGACAGAATATAATAATATATAGATGAGATGATCAACACAAGAGAGGTATCTAGTACAAATTAACACATCCATTTCATTCATAACTTTGAAAATTTTACATGAAATAGTTGTCGGAGTACACATAATATAATACAAAAGATCTAAGGCTATGCTAGCGGGGAAAACCCCTAATACTTAACATGCCTGTACAATGACCTAGCAAGATACAATAACATAAATCACTAGATGTGACTGTCGGCATCCCCAGAAGCATCCTGGTGATCTGGAATCCTAGCCTCTGGTCCTGGCTGTCTAGCTCTCCTCTGCTGCTCTCGCAGTGCTAACAACTCAGCCTGCATGTCGCTCATCTCTCGCCTCATATCTCTGATGACTCGGAGAGTCTCTACCATCTGGTCCTGACGCCTACGATCAGTCTCTCGAAGCGCTGCTAACTCAGCCTGCTGCATCTGAAAGCGAGTCTCATGTACCTGATGCTGTGTCTGAATGAGAGTACTCTGCAGCTGTAGCTGTGTCTGGTGTGCCTGGAGATGGGTCTCGTGTGCATACACATGATCACGATGGGTCTGAAGCTCCTGATGAGTCGCCTGACTCAATCCTATCGAGTGAGCCCAAGCCTCTCGGGAAGCATAGGCCTCCTCCTCCACCATCCATACTGTCTCCTGGAGAGTCATCCTATCCCCCATAAGTAAATCGACCCGCTGCGAGTCCATATCGACTCGCTGTGATATACGAGACCTACTATCCTGAGCATCCTCTAGTAAAGCATACAAGTCCTGTGTATCATGCTCATGGAGCTCAGCAAGCTCTGTGACCCTAGTATTGACCTCTCCCACGGTCATAGGTGCTATCTCTGGAACTGCCTCTGCCGGATCTACCCAAGTATCCCTAATCCCGTACCCAACATCTCTAATCCCCTGTCGCCTCTCTTCAGCATCTACCGTGCTAACAAATCCATAATCTATCCCTCGACCTCTGGTAGGTCTAGCAGTAGAACTCTCTCCGATCTCATATCTGGAGCCTATAGTGGACAAATACAACCTCTTGCGGGGAGGCTGCTCAGACTCGGGAATATCATCCCTACGGTCAACAGGTGGTGGTATGTATAGAGATGGTGGTAGTGGTGGTAGTGGAGGTGGTGGTAATGCGGCAGTAACTGCATCAATGAGAGCCTGAGTGGATGCTATCCTGAGTGTCTGGATTTGGGTTGGACACCCAGATGATGGTGGTAAAGGTGGTGAATGTGCATGTGGGGCCGTGCACCTAGCAAGGCGCTCCCCTGCAGAGGGTGGTGATAGTGAGATAGGTGGTGATGGTGATGGAGTAGTCATGGTCAGAAGTCTCTCAACCTCTGCCTCTGGTGGAAGGGATATGGAAGTCTGGGGTCGGACGGTAATCCTAGCCCCAATAGTAATGTCAGTGGAGGGTGGTGGTATAACAGGCTCTGTTCCCTCAGGTGGGAAAACAGGCTCATCAACAGGTATAACGGTAGTAGAGTCAGCCGGAGCTAAGTGCTCCTCCTCCTCCTCGTCCTCCTCATCCTCCTCGTCCTCATCCTCATCATTGGCGTCATCCCTAGATGAATCGCCGTCATCATCATCTCCATCATCTCCCCCATCCATAGGATAGTCAACTGGACCATCCTCTGTCTCATCATCCTCGTACTCCTCTGGATCCTCCTCGGGATCCGACTCAGTAACATATCCGGGTGACTCAGCAGTAGGTGAATCAATAGGAGGTAATGGTTGTTCCTCAGCCGAAAGCAAAAAAAAAAAAACTATGGTCATCCTCCAATGGTATATACTCAGGGTTCCGAAAATTGCTTCCGAAAATAACATTCCCTCTGTTGTACGCTTTGTATGTAGAAAATAACTTTCGGTTACCCGTCATATGTTTCGAGCATCCACTATCTTTAATCCACTTGTCAGGCTCTAGATTTAATTCCTAAGCATATCTCATTGGATGCTTGAGCTACAAGACAAGTTTCGTTTTTAGCCTTTTCAACCTCATCTTCGACGCTATCACTCCATGCTCCTCCAATAAAAGCTCTTTGATTATTAATTCTTGGTGACTTTCGACATTCTCCGATGAGATGATTCGGATATGCACATCTAAAGCATTTTATTTCACTTTTACCATTTTTGTCATTTTTACTTCTTTGAGATGACTTTCTTTCGTCTCGTGGTTGTCTTACAAATCTTCATCGTCTTTTGAAGAACTTCTTGTAATTCCTATTACGGCATAGGCATTTTCTTTCGTCTTCCACTATCGGAAGTCGAACATCTTCATCACTTGATACTTTTTGCCTAAAGCAAGAGATATCTATTTTGTTCTCTTTTGCTTTTAACCATTTCAGAATCTTTATTAATTATTACTTCATAAACTTTCAAGTTTCCAATAAGTTCATCAAGTGATAGAGATGTTAAATCCTTTGATTCTTCAATAGTCGTAACCTTTGCACGCCATTTAGGATGAAGTGCCCTAAGAAATTCATCAAGTGCTTTTAGACTAGTAATAATAGTATTAATTCTAGCAAAAGCATTATCTATCGATTTCTCTTTCGGAATCATAAATTGTTCCATAAATGTACTAAAAAAGGATATCTATTTTATTATCTTTGACTTGACTATTACCTTGGTGAGTGATTAATAAAGTATCCCAAATTTCTTTTGCGGTTTTACACATAAAAATTCTTTCATATTCTTTACGTGGTAAAGCATTATAAATCACCATTTTAGCTTCATTATTTTTAGCAAGTTTCTTTTTAAGATCATCGTTTTGTTTATCAAATGGTACAATTTCATCCTTTTTAGTTTCGGGATTATTTTGAATAAGAGGAAAATCACCATAGGTAATAACATGCCAAAGATCTAGATCTTTTGATTTCACATAAGTTTTGAATCTATTTTTCCAATAAATAAATCCATCACTTTCAAATAGTGGTGGTCTTTGCATAGATTGTCCTTCTAAATATTTTTCTGATTCCATAGATCGATTCAAGTTTTAAAATACAGTTTATTTTAAAAATCTTGTTTGACGTGGTTTGACCTGGCTCCTGATACCAATTGTGGAAAACTAGAAAGGGGGTTGAATAGTTTTACCGCTTTTTAATTTAGTGAATAGTTTGTTTATAAAAACTTAGATTCGACTTTATGTGAATTCACAATGTGCACAATATGAACAATTTAACTAAACAAATAAGTAATGACAAGATATGAAATAAATATGCAAGACAAGAGATAAGAGATAGAAAGATCAAACCACAACACAAGGATTTATAGTGGTTCGGTAACGAAGCACCTCTTCGCCCTACTCCACTCCCCGAGCACCAAACTCGAGAGTTTTCTTCACTATGTCAACAAGCTCCCTTTAGGCGGAGAAAACCGTACACAACTAAGCTTACACCGATTTCCGACACTAAGCCAAATGTCGAGTTCTAATCCTAGCTAGAACCAATCTATCACAACTAACCACACTACTTCACAACAATTCACAACTTCACTTCACCACACAACTTTTTCTTCACTTCACAACTTCTCTACACTTCACAACTTCACTTCACAACTTCTCTACCCTTCACAACTATTCTATACTTCACTTCACAACTTCACTTCAACTAGACACTACCTTGATCACACCAATCTAACACTACTTACTAAGATCACCCTGATCTAACTATACTTACAATGATCACCACAATCTACCTATTATACACAACTACGATACACACCTTCACAATATACACAAATGATTTACAAAATATAATACAATTGCAACAAGGTTGCAAGGACACACACTAATCTATAATACTTCTTTACTTGATGGTAGGAAGTATTCTTCTCTTGCACTTGAGGATCTAAGCTTGGATCACTTGGAAACAAAGCTTTATGATTAAATGATCAAAGGATTGTGAGAAATGTGTGGACTGATTTTAGACAGAAAAAAATGAGTGCAAAAGGTAAGAAAATCAGTGGGGAACAGTTAAGGGGACTGCCCAGACTAGGATGCTCTCTTTTTTGTCTTTTCCAGGGGAGGTGTTTTCTGGAACATTTCTAGCCGTTTTTGGGTAAAAAATTTGAATTCAAAATATTTATTTTGGATAAAACATTTTTTAAATACAAAAATATTTTGTAAAAGTTATAAAAATGTTTGTAACATTTTATAAAAAAATATAAGGTTGAATAAAAATTTCTTTGATCATAAAATGCATTAAGCAGTTATTTATTCATACCTTTTAAGTGATTTAATTTTCGAAATGAAAATTTACTACTAATTACTAGTTTACGTTTAATTTTACATTGAGCGTTTTTTTATTTTGTGATTATCAAAACGTAAAGAGGTCGAAAAATATTAATAACGTTTTTAGGCATTATTTCTATCAACACAACAACGTCACAAAAAGTAATTACGAATGCACTAAGCTCATGACACTGAAACTACAACACCGTTTGCATGCAAATTAATGCACAAATAAAAATACCCAAGCATGTGTTCAACCCCAAAACACCCGTTGTCTGACATGGTATACGTCCGTTAGTTCGGTCCTTCGAAACTAGTAAGCGCTTAACTTACCCAAACGAGGATGTCAATCCCAATAGATCTATTTATAACACTCGCGCTTACACAATGTAATTAACGGTTCATGATAATCGGGCAAAATGGATTATCGCTACTTAGGCTAAATCGTAATGATTTAAGAAAAAGTAAAGTAAAGTACTTGCATCCATACGTAAAAACAAGCAATGTATCTCACCCCGAAATTTATAAAATAGTGATAATTAAGAAAGCGGGGCTATAAACTCATCTTAAATGAAAGTATCGATTGGAAAAATCAAGCAAGGGAAAACGTCACAAATAGTCCGAAACGCAACCTAATTAAATATGGGTCGACTTAGAATTATGCAAGTGAAATGAAATGATGCAATATATTTTTATGACATTATATCACCACCTAATAGTTTGCGTTTTAGTTTTATAAGTCAAAATAACGTTTAAGTCTAATTCGCCATTTTTATCCGTTATTATATACTCTACTATTATTTTTAAGTGACCAATATAATAAATCCTAATATATTTACTTAATATTATTTTTGAAAGTTTCTGACGCGTATAAAAAATATATAAATTATACTATAATATTTCTTAAGGTTTTATAGCTCAAACAGACTCGAAAGCACCCGAAAACACCTTTTTAATATTCAAACAACACACTATTTTTTTATAAAAATATGTGCAGGAACTTATTAATATTTTCAAAAAATAGTCTGACTTTAAAAGGGCATATCTCCTTCGTTTTAAGTTCGATTTTTACGTTCTTTACATTCACACATTCGTATGAAGATATACTATCATATTTTTAAGGCCTCGGCTATTAAAAACCAGATTTACAGTCCAAAAACCTAGCTAACAAATCTGGACAACAACATTACATTTTTTTATTCTACCACTTTAATTCATCCACAAATTGCAACTTCATACTAACTTAATCCCTTCCACCAATTTTTATCACTTTTCATCACAACAACAAATCTATACTAATCTAGTCAATTCCACCAATTTATCAAGAATAAATATAAATTTAAAAACAATAATAAAATACACAACTTTACTAGTTCAAGCTTTTATTTAACCATTTTTAACAATAAAGCTAATATTTTAACAAGTAATTTATTTAGTGACAAAATAAGTTGTATATATGTATAACCATATTTTTATTTGTCATTTTACAATCTCCTTACAATATTTCATTTATAAAGTTTTACTTTACTTGTTTTATTTAGAAAAACATTTAATTTACAAACTAGTGGCGATACACGTTTATGAATGTGATGATTATATAAAATATATGAAGATGAAAAATATGAGATGAGAATGATGAACTTTAGAAGATGAGATGATGAGAATACTAGTTTAACACCTAAATCAAACCCCACGTATTGTTTGATTATCACTAAAACCCTTAAAACTCCATAAAATGCACTTGAAAAATATCAAAACCACCTTGTTCTTGGTCTTTTATGTTTGGCCGAATACTAGAGAGAAAAAGAGAAAGTATATGTGTGTTTTGGTAGTGAAATAATGAATGAGAAGCCTTTTTTTAATACTTGCACCTTTGAACAATTAAGGAAATGTTTAAAGCTACTTTGGGAGCATATTAAGAGAATAATACAAATTTAGGTGTGGGTGTGTGTTTGGGCCGGTTACAAGAGCTCCACAAACGATAGGTATAACATGAACCAAGATCACATGTGTTGAGCTAGTGAAAGTAACTACTATAAATGGTAAGACTTAAGTTCAATAATATCCCATTTGTCACATTGGGTCACCATATAGGACGGCTAACAAGGGCAGGGAGGGAAAAATATCTCAATATTTGGTATTTTGGTTTATTATGAAAGTGTAAGTATATATATACTTAGGTGGTAATGCAAAGTGCATGCATGCATGCACTAAACCGGTAAACTTGAGCGTTTACGTAAAACTTGTAGAATAAATTATATAGACTTATAAATTATATTCATAGAAGTCAAATAACAATTATTTGATGTAAACTTATATTTGTTTAATGTCGGTTTATGTTTAAAGTTGTTTTTTAGTTTACGCGATTTAAGTTAACGGTTACACGTAAAAGTAAACAGGTAAAGTTTTAAAGTAAATAGTTTTGACTTTATTGACGTGAAATGGCCTGAAAAATATGAGTTGTCACACCATTAAACCGGTTACGAACCAGTCGGTTCGGTTAGTGGGAAACTGGTTGCACTAAAACCGAGTTTTTAAAAAAATTGGTTTTTGGTTTTCTTACCGGTTCGGTTCACGAACCGGTTTTTTTACACCCCTAGTTTGGTAGGAGGGTTTTAGGATTGAAATAGTAAAATGGCCCACCATATCAAAAGATGGAGGGTGTAATGGGTTTCTCTCTTTCACATATTACTTTTAATTATTTGTCTCTTTCTATCTCACACATATAAATATATATTTAATCTAAATAAAATTTTAAGAGTAAATTGCAAAAATCGTCTTTGTGGTTTGGCCAAATTATACGTTTCGTCCGCATGGTTTGAAAAGTTCATGCGGCGTTCTTGCGAGGAAACCTGAAATCCGTTTTCGTCTTGGGTTAAAATGAAATTATTAACGTGCCCTCGTTTTTTCCAACCTTTCTTGTTCTTTTGAATTTTTATTTTTTAAAATAAAAGTTGAAGAACATTTCAACACTTTCCCATATTTAAGAAAAAAAATTAAAATTAAACTTTAAACTCAAAATTAAGAACACAACCTTATAACACCTCTCATCCCTCAAAATAAACACGAACTTTATAAGAATTAACAACAAAAGTATTCACTCTTTAAACAATAATAGTGGACCTATATATCTTTGTAGATCTAACAACTATTGTTTATAAAGACGCTGTTTTTATATTAAAACGTGCCATCATTAATTTCATTTTAGTAAACGAGATAAATAATGAGTGGATTGGTCTTTTCAATTTTGTAACATTCCGTATTTTCAGGTCATTTTCGACGTCATCTATTTTACGAGTTATTTTTTTTTCTTTTTTTTCGTAAGCGTTCGCTTTTAATATTAAGTATCAGGTTAAATCGCGTAAACTAAAAATCAACGATTAATGTAAACCGGACACCAAACCATTAAAATATTCGTCAAGGCAACCATATACTCTTTTAGAGAAGGTAGTAATCAACTTTTTTATATTTTATTTTTGTAGGTTAACGTAAAACGATTACGTTTCGCAATAAAAACGCGTTTAGGCAACTAAACCGAAAATCACAAATCACAATATATGCCCTAATAACCCTAGATAATATTTAGATATTTGTTTGATATTTTTTTTAGATATTTGTTAGATATTTATCCAAAAATATCTTTTAGATATTTTCCATTAACTAACACAAAGTTAACTAAACTAGAGTTCCTTAACCTTAGTTAAGCCCTAATAAAGCCTAAACTAGAAAATATAAACATAACATATAATTTCTTAACCAATTTTTCACACATTTCTCATCATTTCTCTCATATATATCACAGGCTCAAAACATCTCCATAACACATCCATACCTTTAATTTTCTAGATCAAAATAACAAGTGTTCCTTACATCTATTCTAGGTTTCTAAAAAAAAGATCGGAGGATGATCTCTCATATCGAAGATTTAAAAAAGTTTGTGCAAGATCGCGATTCAAAGGATTAAATAATCAAGTGTAATTATCTCGGGTTTTTGAAATCCAAAACAAGGGTTTAAGAATCATTTTGTTCTTCATCATTCATCCATCTAAGGTTTATCTAAAATACCTTTTATACTTTTCATTCATGATTTTATGTGTTTAAATGTTTCTTTATACTAAATCACCCATTTAGAACCTATGAATATGGTAAAAAAGTTTTTACCTATGGTTATGAAATTAAACACTTTTTACCTTATGTCATGATTTTGTATATAATATGGAATAATGAATCTATAAGTATGTTAACATGTTTGTTTTAATTTAGAAACAGGATTATGTATAAATTAGGTTTTTAAAGTGTTTAAAGAAAGTAAACTCTTGGATTATAAAGGCTGTTTAAATTCGCCCACTTATACATAGGTGTGACTTTTTCTAAAAATAATACGCCTCCTGACTATTCCAAATTGAAATAACCTTTGAAAAAACCGCTTTTATAACGAACAAGATACGATAAAAAACGATTTAACTTAGATACCTTGGGTTTATAAAACTATTTTTAATAAAAAATTAGCGTATTCATACAGAAAGATATTTAAAACAGTTCAATCTATGATATAACTTTTAAATACGATATCGTACTCGAAAGAAATCCTAAAACGGAACTTATACGAATAAAAATAACCGACTATTTACGAGTTTTACACGCTAATTAAAACGTAAAAACGTGTTTATAGCTGTTTGTGAACATAAATTACTATTCACAACAGAAAAGTTGAAAATTTTAATATCAATATTTTGCACAACTCGTCTTTGTCCGAAAGCGTGGGCATAAGAAACGACAAATTAGGGCTTAAAAACGCAAAAGTTAATGTTATATTTACTAAAACGATAATTTATAAACTAATTACATAATCAAACCAACCCAAGTTTTTCCAAAACAATTAATGGTGAATGCCGCTATATAACCAATATTGTTGGTATTAGATATCAAGTGCTTTATTACTATGGAATTTCATAATGAGGCCTCATTGGGATGTCGTAATTGACGAAATGTTGGGATTTAACGATTTAAAGTATCCTAGCTCCTCGTACGTCATTGATCCATTACCTCATAATTATGTAGCCCAAACGATAGTATGATGATAACTATATAGGATTGTGCATGTAGTTTATTAGACGACTACTTGAGTACGAAACTGACCCATATTTACTTAGGTTGCTTTCGTATATTTCCGAGATACGATTAACGCGCATGTTACCTGATTATTAATCAACACTTGTAAAATACGGAGTCAACTCCTAATGTGAGATCATAGCCCCATTTCTATACTCCTTGTTTCAAAACTCTACGGGGTGGAATTACATGCATGTTTTAACTACTGACACAATGTTTTGTTTTAAACTATTGATATCCAGATTATTACCGTGCATCTAAGTTGCATAAGTTACCACAGTGCCAATCTAAAGTCCCCTACCATATCATGATCCGTTAATTACCACTATTATGAGCGCTAGTGTTTGGGATAGATTATCTGACTAAACAATCCCCACCTATAATTTACTGGTCACAAGTTGACCATGGAGCAATCAAACATTAGAGAATAACTTGTAGGTTGATTTGGGCATACACCGCTACCCCACTTGGGCAAAAAACAGGATAAGGCTTCGAGGTCCATGAGCTTAGTGCAATAATACATGTTTTTGTCTTCGGAATATGTACTTAGTCCTCCATTACTTAAATCTTGTGGTCCACACTTTTACTTATAAACCTATGAATTCACTCAACCTTTGTGTTGACCTTTAGCATGTTTAATTTCAATATCCCACCCCCCCCCACCCCCCCCCACACCCCCCCCCCCCCCCCCCCCCCCCCCCCCCCCATCCCCCCCCTCCCCCCCCCCCCCTCAATAATAATCTTGGATGAGAGCCGTGATGGATATCCGATGAAAACGGATTCTGTGTTTTAAAAAAACATTCGATGCAACTTTCTCTATAAAAACTTATGTCTTCTTTTGGGATTAGTAATCTTTTGTTTTAAAGAACATAAAAGTATGTCTTTTTCTTTCAAAACATATGGTACCTAATGTATAAACTCTGATTATGCTATAACATCGAATGTTCTTTGTTTAAAACCCATTTTTAGGTCGTTTCCTATATCTTGATTGTTGTACTTTGACGTAGCACCCCAATGTTACCATTCCGCTGCATATTAGATTTTGGGGATGTTACAATTTTTTCATAAAAAACCCCATCTTTGAACAACACCTCTCATCCTCTCCTTTTTCCACCCCATGGCTGCCAAAACACTATACATCAAAATTAAATAAAAAGTCAATCTTAATATACAAACTCTATTTTCAATCCCTTTGGTTACTTCGTACCTATTAATGACTATGGTGATCTTTTGAATAAAGGCTTAAACTGTGTGTATGTGAAACTGATAACTATTAGTTAAATATATTGAATCACATGTTATAAATATACTCATTTGCCGTAAGAAACGATGTTGTTTCGTTTCGCTAGGCTCCAGTTTTTTTAAGGCTGACATCCTTGGGCTGGGTCCATTATTACTAATGTTTTAATACTGACTTTTACACATATAGTCCCAGAATCTTTCTGAACAACACACATACACTCACATAGGCGATTAAAACAGGGGTGTTATGGTTTTATTTTTAGGGTTTTCTTTGTGCTTTGAGATTCAATAGCAGTTTATCAAGGGCCAAGAATTAGGGTTTTGACTTTCGGATGTTTATGGAAGTGGAAGATTACTGAGAGATTTGTGTGATAGATAGGTATTTTGGGTTATACTTCTTTATTTCAGTTTGTTATTATATGTCTTTGGATTGTTTTTTTTGGATACGTTTTAGTCAGCTATAGTCAATTTTGGGGATTCTAAATAGTGTCTTTTAGCTTATGAATTGACGTGTTGATACTTGGTATGTTTATGCTTTAGTAATTGTTGTTGTTCAAGAGCTTAATGTTCACTTATGTGGACATAGGCGTTTAGTGGAGCAGGTGGGATGGGTGGGAAAGAGAAGAGGAAGAGAAGGAGGGTCATGCTTATGCATCTAAACATGTTTTGTTTATATGGAAGATTTGCCATCACAGCTTGCGCACCTATGGCAACTAATGCTTAATAGGTAGAACTTTTTTATGTTTAATGAATTATATATGCATATGATGGTTTATGGAAATTTTTGGGAAAGTTAATAGCTTCATTCGGTTAATAATAAGTTTTAGATACCGAAAGTATGGGAAAGTAACGATTTCAATGTCAAAAAAAAAATTTGTAAATGTTTTAAAACTTTTCAGGTTAATGTGCGAGTTTGATTCTAAAAATAGGCATTAAGTAGTGCTCTCGAAAATGGATTACAGTTAGTATAAGAGAAAATGTGTTTTAACCATGGTTGGATATCATTATAATCAACCAATGTATTGAAAAAACTTAGTACACAATCATTATAGCGATTTATGTATACTATGATTGAGATACTAACGTTCACTTCTTCTAAGCATATGGGAATGCTTGAAATACTTGGTGCTAAGCGATTGGACATATGGCATTGTTTTGGGATGCATGTTATCAAGGGTTTTGCGCGTTGCATGGATGTGTGACAAGTAATGGACAACAACATCTAGCCCTTCCCGCTATACAATATATGGTTGTCCAACAAGCTGCGTTTGAGGAAATGATTACTTCACCTAATACCAACGACGTGAAAGCTCTAAATGATTCATTTGTCCTTGTTATTGTTTCTACACTGTCAATAGAAATGAGCCCTTGAGCGGTTACAGACGTAATACCTGAGTTCCCGCGCAACATATATGCATGTCATTATTATTTATGCTTACATCTTTTAACTGTTTGAAATTCTACATGCATAAATGATTATTTTGTACGTTTTCTCTTAAGCCGGCACTGTTCATCATTTCGGTTACTTTGCTTGCCGTCCAGAACTTTAAAGATTTTACTCCATGATTTATTCTTGAACTTTTGTAGGTTTGTTTAAAAATTATGAAATTTATTATTTTTGAGTTATACTTCATAGCTTTTATTAATTCAACATGAAACTTTCAGGCACTCTTTGGTTGCTCTGTGCCTAATTCAGCCCGGCCGTATGGTAATTGCTAACATGCCCTCTAACGGGTGTATTTTGATGAAGGATGTTCTGAAAGGATTATCAAATTTGGTTAGTAAAATCACTACTTCGTATGAGAATTATCATAAGATCTTTATTCGTGATATAGAGGGTTAATATTTCATGTTACAACATATTCAAAAAATGATCACACATGAAACTTAGATGATGGTTGCGGCTGGAGATTCACGGTCTATCTGCTAGAGATGTGGATAAGGTATGATAACAACTCGCATATTTACATTACATTTTTTTAAAGGAAAAAAAGTATCTTTTATTAACCGTTGAGATGCAATGTAGTTTTTTGAACAAAGAAATGTAATACTCCGAAATGTTGTAAAACAACCTTTTATAGACACATTTCTCGTAGACAATAAAATATACTATTGCATACAAAACAATCTTTTTATCAATATCACAAAGAAGCTAAAGATACTATACTACCAAACAAAAAGGTCAATGCAAATTTGAATCAATATGTACCCCATATCATATGAACAAAAGAAAAAGAACCATATATCTGGGCTTTAATTTGCATTTGACCATCTAAATACCCATTTTTACTGATGCTGATTATGGATTCCGTAGGTTGTAGCCATATGATGGCAGACATTGTTGCTGGAAATTCCAGTGCTTCTGCACCGGCGTACCAAATTGTTAAAAGAAGTAATCCTGACGTCCCTACAAATGCATTGCTCAATAGGTGTACGGGAACCGTAAATCCCGTACTCCCCAAAAGACGACGTGTTGGAAATGTGAGAGCTTGCAAGGATGTTTGCAACTTCGGTGTTGCTTCTGATGTTATGCAACAACATATATGCACGTGTATATTTAATAGTTACAACGTGTTGCCATTACAGGTTTTCAAAAACAAACGACATATACTTTTAGAGCCATTGTTTTTAACAATTCAATACTAATCTGGCTTACAAATTAACTCAGATTAATTACTTTTTTCCATGTTCAACTTTCGTAACAGGTGTCGGCAATGATCAACATCAAAGACATGGTTGTTCCTGTGAAAACGCCGACCATCTAAACTTTGCTATTAAAGGCAATTCTGCCTTTGGGTGTGTTTGTGAAGTTACTGCATTAGCGACGTATCATACTATGCTCATTGGTAGCATTTTCCTATTGTAGCACATGTTGCCAGAAGCTTGCCAAGAAACCAGAGTGGACGAAGGAATCAATCCAGTGCATATATGTAAGAATACGCGCCTATATGTACATACAAAAGTAAGAAACCAAGAAAGCAACGACAACTCATGCGACAATAATGTCGGTCTTCGTTCAGTTGCCCAAGGTAAATTCAGATGCTGCTGTTGTAGACAGATAATTGAATTAGGATTTTCTATTTACCTTTTTAAATGGTTGTGCAGGGCCGTCGTTAAAGTATATGTAACACCCCCAAAATCACAACGCAACGGAATACCACTTGGGGTGCTACTTCATAGCATAAAGTACTAGTAACAGAAAACGACTCTAAGTGAGACGTTTTAAAAAGTTAATCATTCGATAGTTTTTATAAAATATTAGAGTTACAACAGTTCCTATTTTCAATGCAATAGAAAAAAAATTAAAATGTTTGTCGAATGGTAGTCAAATTATAAAGCCTTCAAAAATATATTCGCGCGACTCAAATGCTCCCAATGCTCAGCTAGCAAAATAATAACCTGCGAAAA
>BQNB010073316.1:0-32158 GCA_026074375.1 Tanacetum coccineum
TTGTTCCTCTTGTTTAGCTAGAAAGGAGTTTGTAAGTTTCTCTTTTATTTTCCTTTAAATTCTAGTTTTAAATAATGATATTATTGCTTGCTATGTTTAGATCTGCTTATATGCTTATTCTCTTTGCTTATTAGTGTTTTAATATCTCTTATATTGCTTATTAGTTGTTTGTCCTTATAATCTGTTTTTGCTTAAATAGTTATAGATCATTAGTTGCTAATTTCTGTCATAAAAACTCATAAAATCCAAAAATATTAGTTTAATTAGTTCAGATCTTAGAATTTTACTTATTCAGTTGTTTAATCATGATTGATAAGTTTGTTTTAAGCTAGTTTTTATCTGGTATTTAGTATTTGTTCATTAAATTTCTCTTAAAAAGTTTTTCTCAAATCTGTCAAAATCTAAAAGGAGTGTTTGGTTTAGTGCATTCTCAAAATTGCACTAGCAGTACTAACCTCAGTTAGTACTGCTGAGCCTTTACACTACCAGTACTAACCATAAGTTAGTACTGTTAGCTTAGAATTCAAGTAGGATTAAGTTTAGTTGTAGCTTATCTTAAAATCAGTTTTAGTTTTCATTTTCTAGCTTATTTCATAGCTTAATTCTGTTCTTAAAAAAACAAATTGCATCAGCAGTACTTTCAGCGAAAGTACTGTTGAATTTTTACACTAGCAGTACTAACCTCAGTTAGTACTGCTGTGTTCTTAGCTTAATTTAGATAGGTAATTTTGGGATTTAGCTTATTAAATTCAGTAGGATTTAAGTTTTAATATAGTTTAATTCATTTTAAGTCTTGATTTGCAATTTCTAGCTTATTTCCTTAGTTTAATTTAGCTGTCAAAAGTCATAAAAAACCTGAAAATTCCAAAAACAGTAGGAACTTAAGTAAAATCTAAATTTGTTAATTCAGCTTTTAATCCTAGTTTTTATAGCTTATTTAGATGGATAATAAGTAGTTTGGTAATTCCTAAAAAGTTTTAGAGTCTAGTTTAGCTTATTAAGGTTTTTAGCTTATTTGAAGTTAGTGTTTCCTTGCTTATTTCCTGAGTTTGCCTGTTTCATGCTTAATTTCAGTAGTTTAAGAGCACTTCTAGCTTAGTTTTCTTTGCATTTTTAGATTAAGCACATCATAAGCTTTCTAGATCACTTTTCCTTTTTAGAATTAAGCTTAATTTGAGCATTTTATGGCTGTTTAAGTAGAAGTAAGCTCAAAACCTCACTTTCTGTAATCAGTTTAGAAATAAGCTCTTATTGAGCTTATTTGAGATTTTCAGTCCTAGTAGCTTTTATTAATTTTGTTCCCACTAGCTTCTTTTACAACTTTGCTTCTTTGAGTTTTTCAATTTAAGCACTTTTCAAATCTCGCCTTAATTTGGACTTTAGTTGTTATCGGGGTAGACCCTCAGGGACCATTCTTGCAATTTTTCTATTTTAGTTGTTTCTTAGTTAATCCTTGCCCGTTAGTAGTTTAGTTCCAGTTAATCCTTTTCCCTTTTGCTCCATTAGTCCATTAGTTAAGTCGTTAATTAAGCTTATTAGTTTTTAATTAGTTTAATTTTTAATTAGTTTAATTAATTTTGATTAAAAATTAGGGTTAGATTTTAATTAGTTTAATTAGTCTTTTATAAAAAAGTAAAAATTAGGGTTTTTATTTCTAGAAACCAATTCAAAAATCTTTGCTTCATTCAAATCAGGATCCGAACTAAAAATGTGGTTTCAATTTCACTAGTCATTGGGGATAACGACCCGGGTGATCATACTTGCCCGGTTTAATATACGTATTTTATATTATATTATATATATTTTTGAGAGTGAATTTTATCAAGGGTAACTTGGTAATCTTCTTAATTACTCTTAGAATTATATTATTTTGTGATATATTTTTAAGTATAATAAACTGCAATCAGTTTTTGGCGCCGCATAACCCCGATCCTGACGACCCCGATGCTCAACACTCTGGTCCTGACGACCCCTATTACTCAATGCTGACCCTGATAATAACGACCCCCTTGTTCTCATGTTGGCCTTTGTACCTTGTTCTTGAATCGATTACCATCTCTATCCGCTCTTATTCGATTTGCTCTCATGCAATAATCTCAAATGTTACGGGCGGCAAGCCGCAACTGCGCAAACATTCGTGTAATCGTAGTTAACGATCCGGTCAAAACCCACTTTCTTTAGTCCCCACTTAAAATGTCTAAGCTTGAACTATGGATTCATTCAGCTGTAGCTCCAAAAAAACTAGCCCAACATACGTGAACCTCCTCCATATACTCCCCAGTATTCTCTCGATCCAGCTGACATAGGACCCATACTCACGCTTATCACGTTGTTGTCAGATGCCGGAAAATGACCTGTTGTAGGAAGATCTCACGAAAAGCAACCAAGTACAAGTATCGGCAAAAGCATCGCTCCAACCTGAGTACGCAAATGAGCTTTTCCACAAGCTAGTGCATCCCCTCTAGTTTAAACGCGAGCAAGACGACGTCTTGAAGTTGTCGAGACAACTCCAATAACTTGTAAGAACTTCCTCCATATGCGTAATCCAGTCTTCTGCCTCGGCAGGAGTGGCAGCAGACCGAAACGCAAGCGGCTTTAACTTAGTAAACCTTTCGATCCAAACATGATTCCCAGGAGTATAGCATCACACTCCACCACACCTGAAGTCTCCAGGCACCATTCCTGGTGTCATTGGTGATCTGAGTTCTCATTGCAGCGTTCAAGTTTTGGAAGAGGGCATTGTGGGAGCGCATTGGCCACAGCTGCATTAATTCATGGAGCCTCGAGTTGGAACATCGTCATCTGAGTTTCTACGGGTAGTCACCATCTGAACGATCGAGAAAACGATTAGCAAACGAAAACAAGATAGGTTACGGAAGAGAGTTACGCAGAAGGAACCTAATGTCTACCCAATCCTCACAGGTCATAGCCTAAGCTCTAAGGTCATAAGACCTCGTCATGATTAACCTGGCTCTGATACCATAAATTGTAACGCCCCGACCCAAAAGGGTAGAAGTATTACAAATATGGTATGACATCAAAGGCATACATAATCATAACACAAGCATAAACAGCGGAAGTCTTAAATAAATAACCAAAGGAAAATAAGTCAACATGACTTAAGGTACATAAGTTCTTAAAGGATAAACATATCCAAACGAAATAACCGAAATAACGAATGTCTTGAAAAAGCAACTTTTTCATATCTCAAAACTAGATCTCTAGGGTAAGTCACACTACAGAAATTATTAACCGAAAGCAACCCAGCTCCTAGCTTATGATACCTGCCGCCTGAAAAGAAAGTGAGAGGACCTGGCTGAAAAAGCCCACCGTGAACAGATATTATATAATCGATCGCTAAAGATAACGGAAAATCAAAGGATAACGAATAAGGTACAAAAGGATATACAAGACATGATCAAAGGATACAAATATAGGTAAGACTAAATCAGAAGTCAATTTATTTAGTGTAAAGGTAAGATGAATCAGAATGTCAAATCAAGTCCAATTTCCTGCCTAACACAAAATCATATCATAGTAGCCACGGAGTCATGAGCTCCCAAAATTTTGGAAAAGGAACGTGGAGGAATGCACCACAACATCTGTCACCAAATATTCCATATATCTTAATGTCAAAATCCATCGAATTACATAAAACAAATCTAGGATGCATCCATACGCCCTTAATAACAAAAACATATTCTTCTTAAGCGCATATTATATTCAAATGGGGGACGGCCGTGAGAAACACTCACTCACACATGAGTCATGCCAAGGTGCAAACAATGAACATGGCCATGTACCTTCATGGCTAGGGGAAGGCAACAAATAGGGGCTTGGTTCTCAAACTGAAGGGTTCAAAGCAAAGTCATACAAAGTTCATTTCAAACGGGTTCTTAGCAAAGGCTCAATGTCAAAGTTCAGATATCAAAAGTAGCATAGCAGGATTCAATAGAAATATGACAGATCATATAAGAGTACAAGATTAAAAGGCTAGGCCAATATGTAGCTAATCACAATAAAGTAATCCAGAGAGAGAGGAATATGGTCATGTGAAACCTTAACGATAAGGTCAGAATATCTGTACCTTATCTCGAAGCAATACCAATATATCAAAGAAACACCTAGGAATATAAAAAATCATTCCTTTTTATTTTTTGACCGAACCTAAGAAAGTGATGAATTCGAAAATTACAAAACCATTCATTTAAGTCTTTACTTTCCATCTTTAGTAAACTTTCCATTTTTAGTAACTTTCTATTTTTAGTAATATTCTATCATTTGTGATTCTATTAAGTTTTTGATAGTTTAGGGACTAAAAGTCCTACCTTAACATGTTTAGGGTTAAATATGACTACTTTCCATATTTATTAGGTTTAATATACAAAATCAAATAAACTTTTCAAGGTTAAAAAAAAGGGGGTTTGTTAAAATTATCAAAGTTTCACATTTTATTCAGATTATACCTTCCTATTTTCTGTATTTACAAGTCAATATCCTTAATTTACATAATTTTCATATTTAGCCCTTTTTGTTTTTAATTGTTTTAAACATTATCATTAATTTACATAATACAAATAAAAGTCATTTATAGATTCCAAATATGACAAATTCATTATCTTTATTAAATTAATTACTGACCAAAACATTTCCACTTTTCGAATTTACAATTTTAGTCCCTCTATTTTTAAGTTAATTATTTCTAATTACTTATTTTATGTAATTAAACTTTTTTATCAAAATAATATCATATGGACATTTTATTACCCCCAAACTTATTTTATACAGTATATACTATGTATACATAAAAATGTCTAAAAAACAGACCCAATTGTTCCAGAAATTACAAATCAAGTCCTTTATACTTTTAAAATAATATTAGGCTAACTAAATATATCACAAAAACCCTAATTATATTTTTCCCCAAACATTTCCCAATTTTTTCTTTTTATACAATCTTTCAGCATTAATAGAACCTGGAAAAAATTATTAAACCCTTACCCTAATTATAAATTATTTCCTTTTTCACTTTTATTCGAATCGGTAATCAAAGATAAATCCCAATAATTTTCGAATCCTTCCTAATTTTTTACAAATATGTCTTCTGTGTCATTTGTGTTACATTAACTATACCTTAGTAAATTTAAAATCTATTTTTTACATATATTACAAAATGCCGATTTTAGAATTAATTCCAAAATTGGTTTGGAACATCTGTTTAATTTATAAAAATCAACTATAATATATGCATGAATATTTTTCTTAAGCTTAGAACGAATTATATGATGAAAATGAGATACAAAATTACCTTTGATGATTCTTGATGATTTTTATGAGTTTATGCTAATTCGGTTAGATTTTAGAACCACAAAAAACAAAATACCACAATTAGAAACCAAGCCTTAAAACAATCTTTCCAATATTTTTCCCACAATCCTTGACCTTCAAATCACCTTAGAAAAATCGTTCTTGCCCTTGAAAGAACTTATATGCCGCCACTTTATATTTTAGGGTTTCGGTGATATTGTTTTTAGAGTTTAAACAAAATAAAATGTATAAAAGAGTTATAATGGGGGTTAGGCCGAACTTTTGGGCTTCCAAAAGTGAATAAATCAGATATTAAAACTTGCATAATTTATTTGTAATTATTCATATTTATTTCATATTAATTGTAAAGTATAAATACTTAAATGCATTTAATTCGGCTAATAATATATATACAAAAATATTAATTGTAATGTATAATTAATTAAATATACATAATTCGGCTTATATACATATATATATAAATTTTAATTATTTTTCTTGTATAACATAAGGTATTTTAATCTTACATAAATTTCATAATTGTCATATGTTGTATTTTTATAATTTCTAGAATTAAAATGAAATTTATGCATGCTTTTATGAAATTTTCTTGCATTAGGGGTATTTTGGTAATTTTACACTTGTTGAGATTTTTAGGTTTTACAACTTCTTCCCCTCTAAAAAAAAATTTCGTCCTCGAAAATTGAAATGAACCGGAATGAAAACGAAATGAGAACGAAACGAAAACATACCGAACTAGACAAAGAAATGAGGATAACTAGCTCGCATAGACTCTTCGGTCTCCCAGGTAGCCTCACGCTCTGGGTGATTCTTCCAAAGAATCTTCACAAAAGGAATAACTTTGTTTCTCATGACTCTCTCTTGCCGATCCAGAATGGATTCAGGTTCCTCGGACAAAGACATATCAGGCTGAATCTGATCAAAAGGATAAGATGCGACATGCAATGGATGATAATGGTATCCCCTCAAAAGAGATACATGAAAGACATCGTGAACGTGCGATAACTGCGGAGGAAGCGCCAGACGATACGAAACCTCTCCAATACGTTCCAAAATCTCAAACGGACCAATGAATCGAGGACTGAGCTTGCCCTTGATCCCAAAACGTTTAACTCCTCTGAATGGCGAAACCTTCAGAAATACACGATCTCCAACTTGAAACTCTAAGTCACGTCGATGCTTATCAGCATAACTCTTCTGTCGCGATCTAGCCTCTTTCAATTTCTCCTTAGCAACAACCACTTTCTCATTAGTAATCTCGATAAGCTCCGGACCTTCAATCAAACGCTCACCTACTTCGTCCCAGCAAATAGGTGCTCGACATTTCCTACCATACAAAAGCTCAAAAGGTGCTGCCTTAATGCTAGCATGCCAACTATTATTGTAGGCAAACTCCACCAAGCACAAATATTGTAACACCCCTCTCTGATGAAAGGCATCACTTCATAATCATGGCGTCATATCAAAGCATAAAAGGCATAAAACATAAAGAATTTGTTTTAAGGTTATATCGAATACTAAGGGAGCTGAAAACTATGCAGCCGATCACCTCTCTCGTCTTTGAAAACCCTTATGGAATATTTTTGATCAAAAGAGATTACGAGCTTTTCCTTTAGAGACTTTAAGTGTTTAACTTACAAAGACCAAAGTACCACGTGGTTCGCCCGACTTTGCTAACTATCACGCGGGGAAATTCATTAAAATAGGAAAAAATGTCTGACTAAAGAGAAAAACAGTTTCTTTAAAATGTAAAACTTATTTTTGGGGATGACCCTTTTCTTTATACGGACTTGTGCGGATCAAATAATCGAAGGTGTTGTAGATGGGCAAAGAAGCTACTCGAAAATTCTCGAAAGCCTTGTCACAGTTGGACCTATCGGGCGGACACTACAGAGCAAACTTACCGCAAGAAGATTTTTGATGCCGATTTTTACTTGGCCTCCTTACCATTTATAAAGGATTGCCTACGAATTTGTCAAAACGTTGTGATGTTGTCAAAGGCAAGGCAAAATTCTCTCTAACGTGGATGAGATGCCTCAAAAACGATAATCCATGTTTGTGAGATTTTAGATTTATGAGGAATTGATTTGTATGGGATCCTTTTCATCGTTAGGGGTAACAAATATATTCTTGTAGCCGTCGATTATCTGTCCAAGTGGGTTGTAAGCGGAAAGCGCTCCACAAACGGTTGCTAGGGTAGTTGTTTAAGTTTCTTAAAAATCCATTTCTCCCGATTCGGTGCTCAGGAGAGCAATCATAAAGCGTTGTGGGACCCATTTTGTAACGACAAATTTGATAAATTTATGTCTAAATTTGTGTCTCACATCGTCTTTCGACTCTTCCACCCTCAAACGACGTGGTCTAGTTTGAAGTCACAATCGATGGTCTCAAAAGAATTTTGAGAGGAGGAGGTAGGAGAAAACCGTTTACCTCATGGTTTCCGACAAACTAGATGATGCATTATGGGCTTTTAGAAAGCTTAAAAGACTCCTTTTCGGTTGTACTCCCGTACAAGTTAGTCTATGGAAAAGCGTGTCACTTAACAGTTGAATTAGAACAAAAAGCGTATTGGGATCTTAAGCATGCCAACTTCGTTTTAATGACCGCGGGCGATCTTCGAAAGGCTTCAATCAATGAACTAAGCGTGCTTCGATGATCAGGCTTACGAGAACTCGCTATCTACAAGAGAAGACAAAGAAACTTCATGATTCAAGATAAGGAACCAAATATTCAATGTTGGTGATCAAGTTATTGCTTTTCAATCCACGATTAAAGATTTTCTTAGGAAGCTCAAGTCCCGATGGTCTGGACCTTTCACAATCACCAAAGTTTATCCTTATGGCATTGACCAGTTGTTCATGCCGATTGGTTCTTTAATTTCAAGTCAACTGCCACCGTTTGATGAGCCACTTCTATGGAGGGGATACACCACATTGGTTTTATCTAGGACCTCCAGACTTTTAACTAAGGAAAACTATATTCAGGGGATCGAGTCGAGCTTACGACTCGGTGACCAAAAAACAAAGCGCTTTGTGGGGTTCAACCCCATGCTTACTCCTTTCTATTTTCTTATATTAATGTGTTGTGTTGAGAGAGCTTGTTCTCTTTCGATTTCTCGTGTGTTTGTTGTTTGTTTGTTGTTCGTGATTTTAGCAGGATTTCTCCAAAAAATTCTTTGAAGCACTCTCCGTGTCCAGTTGATTTGTACGTTCTACTCGAGTTTCTCATCATTTGTGTGAAAATAGTTTGGAGAAGATCCATATCCTTTCAATTCATTATCGATTAACGTTTATCTTTGCATACTCATAACGGCTTAGATTTACGTGTACCCGAATAACCCGACTTTAACTTTGAGGAAATGTTTCGTTTTAGTTTGGGGAAGGGTATTCTATCGATTTGATGTTGCTTGCGTAGTGTCTTGTTCTCACGTTACCCGCCTTTTCCACACAATCAAATAATACAAACTTTTAATAATTTTTATTAAAAAAGAAAAGAAAGTGTTAAGACTTGAATGTATGTTTTACGTTGGTAAGAATAAGAAGTAATTTTTACCGATCGTTCTTACGTTGTAGAGTTCTAATTTTCTCCCTTAACAATTAATGTGATAGTTTGTGCTAGTCTAATGTAGACTTTAACATGCTAGGACTAGAACAATCGTTTGTAAAAGAAAAACTTGGTGCTAATCTCAAGTGGATTTTAAATATGCCGAGTTGGATTTTATATAGGCTAAGCATTTGCAAATTTCTCCTTGCAAAGAACAAGAATATGATAGTGTTATTTATAAGTCATGACATTAAACATAGAATAGTTGATTTCTTTCAAGCTCATATGTATTAATTGTGGCGTTTTCTCCCATTAGTTGTTTCACTTTTATATGAATGTTAATAAATAGAGTTGTTTGGTTTTTTGGTTAATAATTAAGCTAATAGGAAGTTTTTATTTAGTTCATTTTTTGTTTAGATGAGAACAATCTAGGAATTATACTCAATTTGGCTTAAAAATTACAAAAATAAAAATAAATAAGTATCACTTGCCAGATTACTTCATCGTGTCGGAGTGTGGCGATTGTTTGGAGTTTTCATATAAGGTATGGGTCCGATGTAATGTAATAAGTAGAATACTATTTGTCGACTCGCTATCGATGTGGTTCGAGATAAAAGGGCATCGGTTTTTTACTTATATAATCCGAAGGCGAAATTTGTTTGTCTACATCTTGTCGGAGGGTTGGGCTGGACGAAGTTGTAGCTTACTAAAGGACTGAAGGTTTTATATTGTTGACTTTATTTTTTGTCTTACTTTGTACCTTAAAGAGCCCTAAAAAAAGGGGGGGGGTATATGGTGCAAATAAGATTTAGTTCATTCTTGTCTTAAAGAGCCTTAGGGTATATGACATGAATGGTGCCTTGCTTGAGTAGCTTAATAAAAGCCAAATTTTGGTCGCCTCGATGTGGACTTTAATCTTGATTGCATTTGATCTTTTGAAAAGAGCTAGGAGTTAATTATTGCGTTCTTAACCATTACACTTTATTTTTGGAATTAATAGTAATCGGAAACCAAATGTCTTAAAGAGCCATTCGGGGTATATGACTTAAGTAAAATCCTGAGATACAAAATAGGATTTGCAGGAGGAAAAGTAAGTACACAATTTGTATTTCTGAGTAGTGATAGTTGTCATACTTGTATTTAACAACGATTTGTTTTTAAGCTTAGCATGTAAAAAGTGGAAAATGGGGGGGATGATGAAGTTTATTCCTTTTGACACTTAATTGTGCTTTTTTGTTCTATGATCCTAAAAGTTGCGAATGAGGTAATGAAACATTTACTTTATGTCAACACAATAAATTGTAGTTAGGATGTTAAAATATCAAGAATAGAAAATCATAAAAAGAGTAAAATCTTTGAAATGGGAAGTCGGGTGTTTTATAACTTGTGATCTCTTATCTCTCTAAACAAAAATCTTTGCTACTTTTTAAAGGTTTAGTTTGGGGAATTTTCGAGATATTTGGTGATAAAGCATATGATATTGCGTGAGGACACACAATCGTTGTTTGTGGGAGTTTTGATAAGTTGAATACACATATCCCATTTATACACTAAAATAAACCCAATTAAACCCAAAACAGGACCAAACAAAAAAATGGCAAAAAATATGCTTGTTATTTGTGTTTTGGTGTCTGCAGGTATGGATAGTCAATAATGCAAAGAGAACAATCAAAAACAGGCAAGCACGGACACGAGAATCAGAAGAGTATAAAAAGAAGCCACAAAGATCCAGTCAAGACTCAGTAATCATGTCAAACTTGGTCATAAATGTAAAAAACACATTTTCCTCTTATCTATAATAACACCTAAAAAGGGCCTATAGTCTAATTCCCAAACTGTTCTATAACTAGAAATAAGAGAGAACCAAAAGACAAGGACCATTTGTGTTACAAAGCCAAAGTTCAAACGAGTTTTACCCATTTCAGTTATAAAATAGGCGGGTAAATCCCATTCACTGTTCATCGTCTTCCCCATTTCACCCTCCACTCAAAACAAAGGGGTTTTTAAAATTAGAGGGTACAAAGGACAATTCGGTTAACAAGACTGACATGGCAGAGAATTACATCACCAAACCCTCCCATTGGCCAATCCCCATCAAAGAAGCCAAGTCAACAATGGTGAACTGCACATTTTATTGTTGGGTTTTTGTACTAAAATAACTCCAAAAAGAAGCACAACATACATCAATGGCAATGACACGCTGGCAATCTCATTGTGTCCGCACATCAAATCAATCCAACGGTCACAAATGAAGCTCAAATGATTGGAAAAATGATTGGCCAGGATTGAAAGATTGGAGAGCAGGGCTAGAGATCCTAGAAGCTTCTTTCAGCACCTATAAATAGGCCTCATCCTCACACACACAAAGGGTGGTCTTTTTTCTTTTTATCTAATTTTTAGTAATTTAGTTAGATTAATTCGTTGTTTTTAATGTATTTTTTCCTTTTTCAAGTAATGTAATCAGTTTCTTTAATTAATGAAATTCAGTTTTTAGTGTTTTAAATCTCATTTTCAAAGCTCTCATTTAAAGTTATAAGTTCTCTAATAAGCCAATTTGTCTCAATAAGCTCATATTAAGCTCTTTCAGTCTATAAGCTGAAATAGAGCTTATTAAAATTTTCAGTATTAATCTCTTAAAACCTTATAATAAGTTTAATCTTTAATTGGATCTATTTGGATTATAAGCTTTTTGGGCAAGGGGTTCTTAACTTGGAAGAGATTTCAAGGACTTATACTCTAGCTTATCATAAGCTAGGAGATTGTAGCTGCCTTTATTGGTCCTCTTGTTTTAGGCTAGAGGAGGTTTGTTAAGTTTTCTTTTCATTTTT
Source organism: Tanacetum coccineum (assembly GCA_026074375.1). Lineage (NCBI taxonomy): Eukaryota > Viridiplantae > Streptophyta > Magnoliopsida > Asterales > Asteraceae > Tanacetum > Tanacetum coccineum. The sequence continues at coordinate 11,700 of BQNB010073316.1, forward strand.
TCATTTAAATTCTGTTTTAAATATGATTAATATGCTTGCTATGTTTATATCTGCTTATTTGCTTATTCTCTTTGCTTATTAGTGTTTAAATATCTCTTCTAGTGCTTATTAGTTATATGTTCAAATCTGTTTTTGCTTAGATAGTTATAGATCATTTTGTTACTTTTCTGTCTTAAAACTCATATAAAATTCTAAAAATGATTAGCTTAAATAGTTTAGATCTGAAGTTTTAGGCTTTTTCAGTTGTTTAATCATGATTTATTCAGTTTGTTTTATAGCTAGTTTTTTATATTGGTATTTAGTTTTTGTTCATTAGATTTCTCTTAAAAAGCTTTTCTCAAATCTGATATAATGATTAAGTAGTGTTTGGTTTAGTGCAGTCTCAAAAATTGCACTAGCAGTACTAACCTAAGTTAGTACTGCTGACTCTTTACACTACCAGTACTAACTAAAAAAGTAGTTACTGCCTTCACAAAGTTAGTACTGTTTAGTATAAATTTTAGCTTTTCAAATTCACTAGTATAAGTTTAGTCATGCTTATTATGAATTTAGGTTTTAGTGTTTCATGTTCTAGCTTTTTTAACATAGATTATTTTGTTGTCAAGAAAGTTAAATGCCAAAAAAACAATATTTAGGAAGTTTAAGTTTTAATTTGTTAATTTAGATTATGGGTTTAGATTTATCGGCTTAATTTAGAATAGATTATAAATGTTTCAATAAGTCCTTAAAGTTTAGAGTTCTTAGTTAGTTTTTTATGCTTTTAAGATCAATTTGTCATTTTCGAGTTAGCTAGATTATTTTCGAGTTTGTTAGTTCATGATCAATTTCAGTAGTTTAAAGCACTTCTAGCTTAGTTTTCTTTGCATTTTTAGATTAAGCACATCATAAGCTTTCTAGATCACTTTTCCTTTTTAGATTTGAGTTTTATTTGAGCATTTTATAGTTGTTTCAGGTAAAACATAGCCCAAACCCCTAGTTTCTGTAACAGCTTATTTAGAAGCTCTTTTAAGAGCTTATCTTTGAGTTTCAGACTATAGTGCTTTTGTTAAAGTTGTTCCCCCTAGCTTCCTTTACAACTTTGCTCTTTTAAGTTTTTAGTGATAAGCACTTTTAGAATTTGAGCTTTAAGTGGACTAAGTTTGTTATCGGGGTAAGCCCTCAGGGACCATTCTTGCAATTTTTCTATTTTAGTTGTTTCTTAGTTAATCCTTGCCCGTTAGTAGATTAAGTTCCAGTTAATCCTTTTCCCTTTTGCTCCATTAGTCCATTAGTTAAGTCGTTAATTAAGCTTATTAGTTTTTAATTAGTTTAATTTTTTAATTAGTTTAATTAATTTTGATTAAAAATTAGGGTTAGAATTTAATTAGTTTAATTAGTCTTTTATAAAAAAAGTAAAAATTAGGGTTTTTATTTCTAGAAACCAATTAAAAAATCTTTGCTTCATTCAAATCAGGATCCGAACTAAAAATGTGGTTTCAATTTCACTAGTCATTGGGGATAACGACCCGGGTGATCATACTTACCCGGTTTATAATACGTATTCTATATATATATCTTTGTGAGTGGAGATCCCGATGGTTACTTGGGGATTTCCTTAATTTCTCTATAAGTATATTATTTTATATGTATGTAAAACTTGCAATCACTAGGCCTAACTGTTTTCTTTTCAATTTTAGGCTGAGACACATCCTCTTCGTCATCATCTGACACCCATTCTTCTATAATTGGGGCATCATCATTCTTTCTAACTACCCTAGGCTCTTCTTCAGTAGATATAGCTTTATAATTCTCAACTACAAGCTTATTAACAAACTCATCTAAACTAATAAAATACAAGTCAGGTGTTGGAGGCATGAAATTTCCTATGTAGGGAGGTGGAACTGCATTATAATTTTCATAGCCTAAACCTTTCTTGCAATTGTCAACTATCTGACTCTCTATGAGTTTGTTTAAACTATCAGATGCATGTTCAAATTTATCTACATTAAGTTAAATGCCATCTTTTTCTTTTTGTACTATTTCAAGCTTCTTCCTAAGCTCACTAATAGTTATTTCTCCTATATGAATTTTAAATTTTAAGCCCTTAATATCTTGTAAATAAATAGACTCATTTGCTTTATAAACTTCAAGTTTTTCTTCCACAGACTCTAAACCTATCTTATAACCTAAAACAATTAACTCGGATTTCTTTAAATCTCTTAATAGTTGATCATTTTGAGATTTAAGAAGTTCAACAGTTTCCAGACAAGTTTTTGAACAAGTAGAATCATTGGATACCTTTGAGTTAGGACTTGAAGATGAGAAAGCCATGAGTGCATAATTAGGCCCTTCCTCTGCCTGATCACTTTAGTCATATCCACCAAGACCATCACATGACACCAAAGCTGTGGAAGTAGATATTTCCACGGGCACACTCCTTCTTGAGCTTTCCTTGTTCTTGTTGTCTTGATTTCTTGGAGCTCTATATCTGCACTTCCTAGCAAAATGTCCCCTCTTGTAGGCAGATGTTGCACTCCACTTTGGACTCCCCCCCCCGATCAAAACCAATAGTCTTCATTTCCATTAATAGTAAGCTTCCTTCCTGTATTCTTCAAAAACCTTCTAGCCCTCATAGTCAACATGGCCATTTGCCATCTCAAATCCATCTCTTCCATGTCATCTGGATGGATTTGTTGCAAGTCCTCATGTACAAGTTGAGGACTATTTGGTTGACTAGCAAAGAATGCACAAATAACAACATCACTCAAGTTATCAAGTTTGTTAGTGGTAGCAGCATTAACTTGAGTGCTAGCAGTAGAAACTCCATGAGCAGTATTAACTGCTTTATAGTGCTGCTAGTGTTGTTATTTGAAGAGGACACAAAAGCCATGTTCTGTGTGCTTGAACTTGAGCTAGACACCCATTTAAATTCTGGTTCATAGACCTTGAGGTTGTTGTAGAGATCATCCATGCTCATTGTATCCAAATCAGCTTTATTCCTCCACACAACAGCATGTGTGTTCCACTCAGGTGACAAACTTCTTAATAATTTTTTATTAACATCTTCTTGTGAAAGCTTTTCATCCAAAAGCTCCAACTAACTCACAAGCTTTTGAAGCCTATCAAAAGTTTGATCAAGCATCTCTGAGCTTGGAGCATTGAAGTTTTCATATTGCTTCTTTAAGAGATTCCTTTGAGTCTTTTTAGTAGCTGCATTTCCACCAAATCTCTTTTAACAACTTCCAACAACTTCTTAGCATCCTTTATAGAGTTAAAGTTTAACTGATGTTCATTGGGAATGCCTATCATTAAAGTACTTCTAGCTTTCACTTCTAATCTTCTCTGAGCCTTTTCTTCAGCAGTTGTAATGGGCATCACTGTGATAACACCTTCTACCATTGTTGTCTTTGGCAAGGTTGCACTCTTCTCTATGACTTCCCACAGTGCATAGTCTATCATCTGGATATATTGTTCAATCCTCATCCTCCAAATCTCATACTCACCAGGTTTGAGCATAGGAACTTTGGATGCAGCCACCATGTGTGCAGAATCTTGATCCATATCTTTTTCTTAAAAAAGATCTTGTGTATAAAAACAGGTTTAGTTATATTAGATAAATCTAACATAACTGAAGATCAAATTCAATAGATCAAATTCCTTATGCTTGTTTAATGTTTAGTTATGTTAGATAAATCTAACACAACTATAGTAGAAACTTTGTTTGAATGTATTAAAGATTATGTGGAATCTAATCTTTAATATTAAAAAGAATTATCAATGAAACAGTAATTGAAAACAAATAAGCTCCAATATTATTAATGATAATAATACGAATACTCTTAAAGTATTAGGGTTACAAATACCTTGAAGCTAAGAAAAAGATTGATTTCTGGTTTTTGGTACATCAATCTCTATGCCCTAGGACCTCCTTTTATACACCAAGGAGTCCTACTCGGCTTACAATACTTTCCTAAGTATATAAAATCTTTTCTATAAATAACTAATACATATCAAGTAAGCAGTACTAACAAACAGTACTAACTTACGCTAGCAGTACTAACTTAACACTAGCAGTACTAACTACTTAGAATATTTTCTTGAGCAGTAGTAACTCTTCAGCAGCATTAACTTTTGTACCAGCAGTAGTAACTACTTAGTATATTTTCTTTGAAGTTCATTAGCAGCACTAACTTCATCAGAGCAGTATTAACATAAACTTGAGCACCAGTAATTCCAATAGCATCAAGAAGGCTTTTAAATCCAACATTGATACTTGACATCTATTAATTAAACTTGTTAAACGAACTTGTATTGATTCAAACACGAGTATAGGTCAGAAGGACTCGTAGGAATAAATTTGATAAATCATATTTTATAGAAAATGGCACTTAATGGATTAGTCTTGTTGGTGTTGATAGGTTGAAAGGGTTCGCCATCAAACTAATGTTAAAATGGTATTTCATGAAATACACCATGGATTGAAACTTGTTAAAAAGTAGATTTGTGCATCATTTACATTGTAAAACACTCTATATGAAAGAACATGGATTTCTACATAAGTATTGTTTTTTACTTTGATTGAATCTTGCTTGTTATTTCGAATTTAATGGTAATTTGGATTGTGACACCCTTATTACTTTATCCGTTGCTTAATTACAATTTTCCCCAAATCCCTTAAGAGTATCTCGACTTGTCCACCTTTGCTACAAATGGATGAGTATAGTTGCTCGTATGCATTTTTAGTAGATTAAGTAAATCGTGTTTATAAATTTAAAACTAGCACATAACGTGACGCATCAAGGAGCTTCGTAGCCGAACCACTGTAAATCATCATGTCGTTGGTTTGATCTTTCCTATCCTTACTTATTTACATTTCGAATTTACTTATTATTTATTGCATCGCTATCATATACATACTTATATATCTATTGAATTCACATAAGTAGACAATCTAAGTTTTAATTTTTAAAACGGTAAAAACTATTCAACCCCCTTCTTGTTTCCATAATTGGTATCAGGAGCAAAGGTCACCCAAGATCTTTAACATACATTGTATACTAAAGCTTGAATTGATATATAGATTCCGATATGTTAGATAATTACAAAAACAAACCCAAAATTACAATTTCTAGTATTAGTCTAATCCTAATCAAAATTACAACGTACACTTGAGTCCCTAAACTATGTTAAGTTTACTACTAATTTTCCTACAATTTCTACCTTAGGAGTAACACTTAAACATAACCGATACTCAGCATCTTTTCCTCGTGCTGAAACCTCGAATTGGGGACCACCTTTTTTACCAGACATCGTACTTTAGTAATTTCCCTAGATTAGCTTCCATAGACTCCTTCATTTTCTTCTTTTCAAGAACATTACCCTCTGCACCCTCTTGACCAGTTACTCCAGTTATCATAATGTTTGCCCCCACCTTTATATCAAGGTGTACCTTTTCCTGCTCTTTTACCAAGCAGTCTGTGTTTGTCTTTTTTTCAAGTTGCCTTACCTCCAACCATCTTTGTGCCACTGCAGCATCATCATTACTAACCTGAAAAACCTTAGCTTCACGATCCTCTTGAGCTCCATGTAGTTCCACCTTAAACCAAATACGTTTTTCAGTACTCTATGGACTCTTGTTTTAACACCAAGACCAAGTTGTTTGAACCCAACTTGTTTATGACCAAGTTGTTTAAACCCAACTTGTTTAAAACCAAGTTGCTTGAATCCAACTTGTTTTGAACCTCCATGCTTTTGTACACTAAAAGTCATCACTTTTGCTTCTAAAGTATATACACAGTTCTTTTTCTCGATCCCAGTCATCATACCCTGACAACCTTTGATCACTTTGATTCTACCCATCTGCATCTTCATAGTATAACCCTCTTTTTTAAGAGTACCCAATGAAATCAAACTTCTTCTTAACCCTAGAACATACCTAACATCCTCTAGTATACAGCCTGATCCATCATGCAACTGTATATTCACTTTCCTTGTCCCTTTGATAGTGCATGTCATGTTATCACCAAACTGAACCGAACCACCATCAAAACCCTTAATGTCATACAAGAAATCCCTCATGTGTGTCAAATGATAAGACCTACCTGAATCCATTACCAATTCAGCCATCTCATCATTCCCGACTACCAATAGGGCTTCTCCAAAGTAGGCGTTACCCTCGTCATCAGAAGAATCAGAATCCTGATCACGCTTATCCTTCTTGACGAGCCCACTTGACTTCTTCATTAGACAGCCTCTCTTCAGAAGACCCTTTGAATGACATAAGAAGCACTTGAGTCTACTAGTTCCACCCCTTGACTTAAACCCTGAACTTACACCAGAATGAGCTTTACTTGTACGATCTGACCTTCCCCTTACATATAACCCGTCACCAGTTTCTTCCTTTGTGTCTTTAGTTATTTTCTTCAACTCCCTTGAATTTAGAGTCGCAAGAACATCCTCTATTGTCAAGGATTCCCTCTCATAAAACAATGTCTCCACAAATTTTTCATAAGACGATGGCAACAATGTAAGTAACATAAGTGTCTGATTCTCATCCTCAATCTCAATATCAATGTTCGCCAAATCAAGTATCAACTTATTAAACTCATCTATATGATCACATAGTTTCGTACCTGGACTCATATAGTATGTGTACAACTTCTTCTTCAGATACAGTCTATTTACTAAAGACCCAGTCATATACAGACAAGTTAACTTTGTCTAAATTCCTGTAACAGTTGTTTCCTTTTTAACTTCTCGTAAAACCCGATCTCCCAAGAATAGAATCAAGCTACTGTATGAATTTTTCATCAAAGCAGTCTTTTCTCCTGCTTCTATGTCTGCGGGTAATGCCTCTAATGCAGCATCACATCCTTGTTGTAGCATTAAAGCACGCAACTTTATTCACCATAACTCAAAGTCATTCTTCCCATCGAATTTTTTGATGTCAAACCTAATTATCAAACTATCCATTCTTCTTTTACCTTGCTAAAAACCTTGTCAAGTTGTTTCTTAACCAACTTTACTAACAAGCCTCATAAGCCGTATGCAATATACCCGTTGTTGCTAAAAAAACCTTGTTTGCAAATCGAATTAATTAGAATAACCCTAAATCCTCGATCTCTAACAAGTAAACCTTATCGTTAACTTGAAACCCAAGTGAACCATGATCGAAACTTGAACCACAAGAAAGACCGCAACAACGTCGAACCTTCAATTTGATTAGTCGACTATAAAGAAGACCCACGCAAACCAGATAAAACAATGTCGAACTTTTAATTACAAAAAATTCAAACCTTATGCATGAAAATCATAATTATCTTATCACCTTTGTACTATACAAAGAATCTTCACGTGGGATAATATTTTTTTTCTTTTCTTTATAACATACCTCACTACTACAACGTAGTATCTTATTCCATCTCTTTGTCTGTCGATCGCTGCTACTCCAAAAACCAATTTGAAACCTGAAACCGGACCTTAATACCTCGAACGACTCGAAACCTCGATCTAGCACTCGATCTTCGGAGACCACGACTAACCTATGGCTCCGATACCACTTGTTGGATAATTACGACAACAAACCCGAAGTTCGATAACGGAACACTACGAGTTGTATCGAGCACAAGTAGCAAACACGAGAGACTACAAAGAACGACAAGAATATGCACACGCTATACCCTTAAACACCCCTATATTAAAAACCTAATAAAGCTTACACTTTGAGGAAGAAGAATGAATGAAAACTAGCATCCCCCTCATCTTTATTTATAGAGATGAGGGGGTGGAAACCAATCCTAAGTTGAATAGGAAACTCTTTACCTTGTAAGACAAGTTAAACAATTCCTAGTATTAATCTAATCCTAATCTAAATTACAACGTACACTTAAGTCCCTAAACTATGTTAAGTTTACTACTAATTTTCCTACATGATAAATATCTAGAAGGGCAATCTACGCAAACACCACTACTTTTTAAAAGAGATAATTTTTTATATTAGAAAAATAGATTTGAATCTTATGTGAAATCAAAAGATTTAGATCTTTGGCATATTATCATTAATGGTGATTTTCCACCGGTTGCCAAAAATGAAGTTACCCAAGTTTTGGAAGTAGTCCCTTTTGAAGAACAAAATGATGATCTTAAAAGAAAACTTGCTAAAAATAATGAGGCTCAAATGGTTCTTTATAATGCTTTACCTAAAAAGGAATACAAAATAATTTTTATGTGTAAAACGAAATTTAACAATCGTTGTTAATCACACATCAAGGTAATAGCTAAGTCAAGGATAATAAAATTGATCTTCTTTGTGACACCCCGAAAATTTCACGTCAATATTTTTACCGATTCCGTTCATTATTTTAACTTTTATAAGTTACGTGTTAATTTGATGTAATCTGGGAAGTTGTCCCGCATAAAAACTGAAAATCATTATCGGAAGTGTTCTGACATCGGACTGAGCTTAGTTTACGTGAATTATAATTAATAAAGTCATTTTATGTCATTTCGTGGTTTATGAATATTTACGTTTGCGATTTTTATAATTTTGGCGTGAGTTTATGTTTTTAGTGTTTTTTATCAAACGGAACCCTGAAAACCTACCACCTTTGCATGTAAACTTAAGATAACATATTACAAGCCTCCTTGTACAAAATTTAAATTTCATGTCCTCCCCTAACCCTCTAAAATTTTGGTGCAAGAAAACAAAAGAAAAAGGAAACAAATTTTGAAATTCAAATACTACTTCACATGCATGCATAAGACATAGAAAGTGACATACTTGTTCTTTTCCTCACAACAAGCCAACTTACCCTTACATCATGATCACATGCAAGCTAGGACCACAAAACCACTAGTGAAAATATAAGAATTTATTTAGCCACCTTGGAGCCAAAGTCTTGAGCCATGGTTAGTCATTTTGGCTTGGTCTTCCCCTTTTGTCCCCTTGCTCGGCCGAACACCACACCACACACACCCTTGGTGTGGTTGAGCCACATGTAACCATAAACCCTAAACCTTTCCCTATAAATACTAACTTATAAACATACACATCTCATTTAGTTTATTTCATTAGGCAAAATTTATCCTCTTCTCTCTTTTCTTTCTCTTTGGCCGCGCATCAAACACACACAAGCACAATCCATAACTTTGAATTACTCAAATATTTACACACTCCAAACTCATTTCTATCAAGATCTAAGGTGTTTCCAAGAAGGGTTTCATTTGATTTCAAGGTTGTTCAAGGGTTTATATGACACGATACAGAAATACCTTTTCAAGGGGACGTAGATGATCAAAGAACACAAGATAAACCATGATGTTTCTAGTGAGAGAAAGTAGAGAGAGGGTGGAGAATTAAAAGATGTATTATTAGAGAGAGAAAGATAAAATACAAATGAACTTCCATCAACCCCTCATAGAGAGTCATGAGGGGTATTTATAGCCTAACACAAAGCTATCTATCCCACTTATACAATAATAGTCCCTGCATTTAGCAGTTGGTCTATAGCTAGTCTAATTCACGTGTAAGACACCAACATCACTAAAAAGTAAGGCTAACAATCTCCCTCCAACATGGTGTCACACGTGAATTGGTTACAATGTTTCCTACAAGCAAAAATAAAGCAAACTAATAGGAATGAAGTCCAGCATTCCTTGAGATTTTCTTCAATGACCTTGATCTTCTTTAATACTCTAACTTTATTTCTTTATCTTGTAGAATCTAGTTGAGTGTTTACTCCCTCCCAACTAGTAGGCTCTTTTTTTTTTCTTCAGCTCCCTCCCAAACAAACACCCTTAAGACTAATTAAGAATCAATGTAGATACACTGTGGGAGGGATGATATCATCAACATCGTCTCACTTAGGAAGCGTTTCAGTCTTGAAGTACATACTTTATCCCTTTTCTGAAGTCCTCTAAAAGACATGGTATGACTTGCTATCATCATACTCATGGATACATCTTATACTGAAGTACACACTTTATCCCTTTTCCGAAGTCAAAAACATAGCACCAAAATCAATTAAGACCCGGAAATGCACTTTTCACCCTCCCGGAAAGACATGGTAAGACTTGCTACACCAAAGTCAACTAAGTCCCGAGTGTAAGTAATTTATCCCTCTATGTAGTCTAAACGGTAACATCAAAGTCAATTAAGTCCTGAATGTACCCATTTAAATTGTTTCACCAAAGTCAATTAAGTCCCGAGTGAAAGCAATTTATCCCCCTATGTAGTCGAAACTGTAACATCAAAACGGTAACATAAAAAATCAACTAAGTACCGGATGTACACATTTCTCCCTACAGGATGATGACTATTTAAGGAATCATCATACTCATGTGTACATCGTATATCAACCAGAACTATTTACTTAGCTTCATATACCCATGATTGCATAAGCAATACTTTGTGAGAAGATGTCAAATCGTACTCTCTTTAACAATTCTCTCTTGATCAACTCGATCGAAATCCCCTTATCTATTCTGTCAGCTAATATTAATAACCACTAGTTGAAGCATAATCCTTCACTTGTGACTTAATCTTGTATTATCCGTGTGACGAAAGAACGGTGCAGAGCCAAATCTCTGAGTACCATATACTCACCCAAAAGTAAACAAAAAATACATCACCACTTAAAATCTCCTCAACTACATGAGATACTGAGTACTACAATGTAACTCCTTAAAGTGATAGCTACTTTGTGGGTATAGGTAGAAAGAATCACAAAAGCAACTAGATATCCAAGTCTTCGTCACTAACATAAGTCATCTTCATTGTGGATAAAGAGAAGTAATCAAAGACAAAATAAGTACACTCCCCAAGAAATCCTACTTCAATCCCACATAAGTAACATTATACGAAAAACTCCGTAGTCACCTAAGTTCCAATACTAGCCTTTAAGAGTGAAGGTGAATTTTGATAAGGATCGTTTTTAGTGTAATGTATTGTGTTTGTTGTGTTGTTGTTTGTGATTTTTGATGTGTTATGATAGTTAACAGATATGAGGCTTAATAAATTAGCATAAGTACGGCCCGTCCAATTAATAAAACCCGGTCTCATACATATTACCCGACATAATTTTGTTTTACTACCTGGATTTATTCGATAATATTACCACCATTTAACAGCCCGTTAAATAAAACATAGCCCAACCAATATCATCAGCCCAAAACTAATGTAACTCAGCCCAACACCATTCAAATCTCAGCCCATATAACAAATAAGCTTTTGGCCCAGCCTTTTAATACTAGAAAAACCAGCCCAATCAATAGATCATACTAATCACACAATCACATGATAGATGTAGGCCCAACTGTTATTAATAAAAATCTTGGCCCATGACTTGTGTCATAACCGGTCCATCATAACCCTGAATTAGTTGTGAGTATAAAAGCTCACAAACCAACTTAACCCTGATTAGTCTCAAAGATAAGACGCAATCACATGTCCTCCCATATCAAAAACGCATATTTAACTCTTCCCATTTATGATAATCACAAACTAATCTACCTCATTCTACACATAAACCAATCATTCTTCAATTAATTATCAAATCACATCCTTGCAACACTTTACTTGATTCGGCATTAAGCGACAAAGACCATAAAAGACAAAAGACTTCAAGATCCTTTGGAGGGTCTCGGGTAGGTGCGATTGATTTGAACGAAACTAAGATTGAGTGTAACATAATTGTTATACCTTAATCTTTATTTTCAAAAATTAAAGGAAGAGCTATGGCTTATAAGATCAATGATGATTTATATTTTTCATGTGATAGGATCTTTTAAAGGTCTTGAATTAATTGAAGCACACAAAAATGAATCTGAGATCTTTGTTTTTTTTTGTTTGAGTCTAGATGTGTGGTGTGATAATTGTGATGATGGGATAGGTTAGCTTGAATTTGGATTTGATAAATTGAGGTTGTGTTGGATGTTGATGTTGATAGTTGAATGATTTTGTTGGTTGTGGTTTCAAGTCTGTCTCTTCTTCTTCTCAATTTTTGTCGACCTTTTCTTTGACCAGACTCGGTTGAGTTGACCCGGGTCAACTCGGTAATTACCGAGTTGACTCAGTTTGGGCAGGGTGGTATAAATCGCCTGGGCTTGGCTGATGTATAATTCGGCTAAGCTTAAAATGGTGTATAAATTGGTTCACTTTAGCTCTTGTATAAATTGGTTGACTCTAGGTGTATAAATTAGTTAGACCAACTGTGTATAAATCGGTTATACCAACTGTGTATAAATCGGTTGTATAAATCGCCCAAGGTAAACCTGCGTATACATCGCCCAAGGTAAAATGATGTATAAATCGGTCAATACAGTGGTATAAATCGCCTAGAGTAACACCATTGTATAAATCGCTTGTATAATTTTCTTGTCTTTATGCAAAAAACAAAGAAACTATCATTGACAGCTAGAATTTTGGATCTGAGTTTCTTTCATACTAGGACCCAAAATAAGCTTAAAAGAACTGATTAGCCCAGAAAATAATCTTGAAAAAAAATACCCAAACAATAAGCTTTGACCCAATAAGCTCTCAACTATGCCAAGACAGCCGATAAGCCATCAAATTTGATATTTGGATATTCAATGAAAGTAATGAAGTATGAGGGAATATTGATACTTTTTGACCAAACCACAACTCAAACACAAAAAAACTGTGGCTTTTTAAAACTAAAATAAGCCACGAACTTAAACTGTAGAAGCTATAAATAAGCTCTAAACACGAAACAACAAACAAAAAAACTCATGCCGTGGCTTTTCTTGAAAAAATAAGCCATGAAAATAAGCTGAATATAGGTTGAAATAAGCTGTGAAAACACAAACACAACACACACGAATACAAAACACCCTCGGTTACCTCTTGATACCAATTGACACAATACAAAAACATCTTTTCGGGGGGACGAGGATGATCAAAGAACACAAGATAAACCATGGTGTTTCTAGTAAGAAAAAGTAGAGAGAGGGTAGAGAATTAAAAGATGTATTATTAGAGAGAGAAAGATAAAATACAAATGAACTTCCACCAACCCCTCATGAAGAGTCATAAGGGGTATTTATAGCCTAACACAAAGCTATCTATCCCACTTATACAATAATAGTCCATGCGTTTAGCAGTTGGTCTATAGCTAGTCCAATTCACGTGTAAGACGCCAACTTCACTAAAAAGTAGGGTTTTAGTTTTTATACTTAGGTTTTCAAGATCTACTCTTCTTTTTTCAAGTTTTCTTGTGTTTTCCATCTTGTTCATCATTTGTAAGTAAAACCCTAACTTTATTCTTTTGATTTCTTTATGTTCTGGCATTTCTATTCAAGATCTATACATCCGTTATGATTTTCAAAGCTTATAAAGTAAGTTTTTATAAAAAATAATAATGTTGGTATTTTTATGTGCTCATATTGTAGTCTTGGCGAGATTGAGTGTTCTTGTGTGTTGCAACAAAGATGATGATGGGATTAGGAATAGATTAAGTGTGGTTTTGTTGGTTGGTTTAGTAGTGAATGGCTTTAGGTTAGATTAGGCACTATTGTGAAGTTTGGTTGGATTTTTGCATGCGTTCGCAAAATAGGTGCTTGCTGATCCGAACTTATAATGAGGTTTTAGGTCACTTAAAAATGTTTTCATTAGCCGAGAAGGTAGCTTTTGAATAGATTATTTCGAATAGATAAGTTTTCATATCTCGAACACTAAAAGCGGACTTAAAATGGCCGAGTTATGGCGAAATGAAACGTGAAACATTTTTCGGCAAAAATAGTTAAAAAGGGTGCTAATTGAATCATGAAAATGGGTTTTCGAACGTTTTTGGGATGTTTTGAGCTTTTAAAATGTTGGCGAAACAAGTAATAATGTTAGTATATTAAGTAGGAACTTTTAAAAATGTCACAAACTTAATGTCAGATTTCTAAAACTAGAAACTTCTAAAACTAGAAACTTTTGGTATTTATTAGTGAGACGAACTTAGAAAGCGGGCATTTAGGTTTCACTAATGCGTTTACGGTAAATGGAATCATCGTATATTAGGGGGCGGTATTAACGTCCTGAAACTTATAACTTTCCTAAATCAGAAACTTTCTAAAAATAGTAACTTGCCGAAATTAGAAACTTGTCCTTAAACATATTGTAACGTAACTATAAATCGTATACTTTCTTAATGTCACATTTTACTATATAAATTAAAGCACAAACACCTATGGATGTCTATTTTTGTTGAGCGTCTTATTTGATGTTTTGTATTTATTTCTCGTTTCTAAAGTGCGTCTTTTAATTAGGTAGCGGTTAGAGTTGTTCATTATCGTTATTATCTCTGTTGAATTATTTTCTCACGAATTGCTTAAGGTGAGTTCATAGCCCTACTTTTACTCGTTTTGAATAAATATTTTATAACTTTGGGGTGAGAAAGAATGCTTGATTTTATAAATGGACACAAGTACTATACGTGAGATTTTCCCTAGTTTACATGTTACCTAAGTAGCGTTAGACCACTACTAGCTGAATTATCATGAACCGGTAATTACCTTTAACCGACTAGCTGGTTAAGTAAGTGCGAGTGACTAAATAGATCTTTTGGGACTAATAATCCCCTTCCGAGTTTGGTAATTCTTACTGGTCGGGTACGACAGATTATACAGGCCAACGGATGTATATCACCTCGAAACTAGATTAGGTGTCTTGGTCAGACACCTACCAGGGCAACTTTATTTGGCAATGTACATGCTACCTCCCCATTAGCTTCGGTGTCATGAGCTTAGTGCAACGTAAATGCCTCTTTATGTGAATTTGTATCTCCTATAACTATCACATGCGTTTTGAACCTTGTGGTCCACGCAGATTACGTTTGAATTAAACGTATGAATTCACCAACTTTATGTTGACGTTTTAAGCATGTTTTTCTCAGGTGCTTAGCTTGGATGTCGTTGCTTGAATTATGTGAAGTCTTTTGCCTGGATCGGTCTTCAAGAATTTATCTATGTTTTTAAATACCGTTGTTGAAACTCATTTAAGCTTCCGCACTTTAACTATTAAACCATTTGATTTGATCGATGTAAAACTTATTAATATTTTAAATTAATGCAACAATGTTTATTTTAAAAATGTACCCTTGTAGGTCGTTCTTTATGCTTTGTACTTGAGATAATAATGAACGTCACGCCCCGGACGCTTATTCTAATGGGACCCTATTTGGGGGTGTGACATATTTGTATCGAGAACCAAGGTTATAGAGAACCAGGTAGTATAACTAGGTATGGTCTATAACCAGTATGTGATCCTTACGTGATTATATGTGCTTTACGTAATCTTACGTATAAGTAATATGTATATGTAATATATAATTAAATACTAAGTACAACTAATATTACTATAATTATATTGCATTCCATTTCGCGGCACTGTATTCGATAGTTTATTCATTTATTGTCCCGCATCATGCATGGTTAGTATAAAGAAATTTATATAAACGTTTGCTTGTGCAAGTTATGGCTATCTCTACTATTTCAACATCTTCAGATTCTTCTGAGGAGAGTATTGGGACACCTTCTGGATGAATTCTTTGGTTAGGTAGGATCCCTACATTGTGCCAGCCACTAAACCTACTATTGATCCACCCGTCACTTATGATGACACCCCATTGATACCTGCTGAGACACCAACCATCTCACCTATTACATCTACGATACCACCTACTACTCCTACTACCTACTACACATCTCCATTCATCCAAACCGACTCATCTGACGATGACACACCTGATACACTACCATTACCCACTCATGAGATACCACCCATTGAGGTTGTACCACCTGCTAGTCAGATTCTACCTGCATCATTTAGTGTTCACCGTAGACAAGTTACCCTTGTTTCACCCGGACAGGATATTCCTCACGATCGGCCATACCGCTACCATCCTAATGGTCCAATACACATGATGACTGCGAGGAAGAGTGTTGGGCCGCTACCTACTTACCATCTTGCTGTGAGATACTCAGTTGACTACTCTTTATCAGATCACTTTACCTCTGATGATTCATCGAGAGATTCACCATCGGATTCATCATCAGAGACGTCATTAAATTCTTCTTCAGATGCCTTATCTAATTCTTCATTTGGTTATTCAACTTCGGATCATTTATCATCAGTACTACTATTAGGTATCAGATCTAGTCATTAGTTATGTTCATCAGTACTAAGTATTCCTCATTCATCTGCTGCTATTACTGAGAGACCATCTCATTCTTCTTATGCGAGTCCTTCTCGCAAGAGGAGTAGGTCCCCTACCACATATGTATTGTTATCTTCACCTATACCTGGAGCATTGTCTTCTGTACGAGCTGACCTGTTACCACCACACAAGAGGATTAGGAGTTCTGATTCTGTGATGGATTTAGAGGTTAGTTTTGATGAGAGTTTTGAGTCATTTATACCTAGAGAGACTGGTTCAAGAGTCAACGTTGATGTCGAGGGTAGTGATGAGCCTTACTCAGAATATGATATCAATCCCGAGGTTCAGGAAGAGATCGATGAGTGTATTGCATATGCGGATGCTCTAAGAGCTGGAGGGATAGATACTAGGGTTGTGGTTAAGATTGTTGCTCGAGAGGAGGTCGAGACGAGTACGAGGGGCATGGTTGAGATTAGAGATGATAGAGTTACACATCTGGTGGTGTCTGATGATATCCCTGAGCCTACTCAAGAGGGAGCGATAGAGGTTGCTTATTAGACGTTAGGAGACCTGGTATAGAGATTTCATGATCACACTATGGAGATCCTAGTTCAGGTTATTGAGAGCATTTAGCGGGATCAAGGGCATAGGATTGTAGCGACGGGTCAGTAGAGTGCTGTTATGTCGGAGAGGATCAGTGAGTTGGAGCGGGATAATACGAGACTTAGAGGCACGTTGGATGTTCCGAGTCAGAGAGTTACCCGACTTCAACGTAGGGAGTTGCGTGTTCAGAGAGAAATGAGGCAGGTTTGACGTTTTCGATTTTATGATCGTATGAGGATTGGTAGGCTCAAGGCTTATGCTAGGAGGAACTTAGGCTACCATCCTTAGATTGTTTCATGATTGTTCTAGTATTGATCCATAGTATCTAGTAGTAGAGGGTTATTAGGGATTTGTAAATCCTATCTTTTGGGAACCATGATGTAACTGTTAACATTTGATAATATGAAATCTAATATCTATTATTCGATGTTATGATGTTCTTAATCTAATGTTATTTTCATTTACTCGTTGCATATTGCATTATTACTAAATTATGGCATTATCATGAATTTATTTTGATTGTGTGTTTCCATGTGATGAAACCTGTTATTTTTATTGAACCATGTTAATAATCCTATATGACCTATAATCTCATCGTGTGGTGTATTGTTATGTTGTAGGACAATGCCTAGCACACGATCCAGAGCGACAATGACACGTGAAGTGGTTAATGAACTAATTGACCGTCGAGTAGCAGAAGCATTGGAAAATCGTGACGCCGCCAGGAACCTTGAACCCCTAGTGGAAGGAAGGGATGAACATGAAGACATAAATGGAGGAGGAAATGGAAATGGAGGAGTAAATGGAAATGGAAATGATAATGGAAATAGAGGAGTGAATGGAAATGGAAATGGAGGTAGAAACGGTAATGGAAACGGTAATGGGAACGAAGGAGGAAATGGTTATGGGAATAACAACATAAACCCTAGAGGTTTTATGCTTGTTGCTCGAGAGTGCACATATCAAGACTTCCTAAAGTGCGAGTCACTTAACTTTAATAGGACATAAGGAGTTATTGGGTTGACCCGTTGGTTCGAGAAGATGGATACGGTGTTCCACATTAGTAATTGTCCACAAAAGTATCAAGTGAAGTATGCTACATGCACACTGCTAAACAATGCTTTAACGTGGTGGAACTCTCATAAGAGAACAATTAGGGTTGATGTTGCATATGCCATAAAGTGGACAAAACTTATGATGTTGATGACCGAGGTGTACTGTCTGAGAAATGAGATTAAGAAGATGGAGACTGAGTTATGGAACTTGACTGTGAAGGGGAATGACTTGACTGCTTACACCCAAAGGTTTCAAGAATTAGTTCTGTTGTGCACTAGAATGGTCCCGAATTAGGAGGACAAGGTTGAGAGATTCATTGGCGGATTACTTGACAACATCCAAGGGAATGTGATCGCTGCTGAACCCACCAGACTCCAAGATGCAATCCGAGTTGCTAACAATTTAATGGATCAGAAACTGAAGGGTTATGCTAGAAATGCTAAAAACAAAAGAAGGTTTGACAACAACCCGAGAGACAACCGTAGACAACAACCACATTTTAAGCGGCAAAATGTTGGAGGTTAGAATGTGGAAAGAGCTTATAGGGCCGGGAACAATGAGAAAAAATATATGTTGGATCCCTCCCTTACTTCAACAAGTGCAAGATGTACCATTCAAGGCCATTTACCGTGAGATGTGGAAACTGTAAGAGGGTTGGTCACATGACAAGAGATTGTACGACCGCTATTAAATACTCAGAGGACTCCAGTTGGGAATCATTCGGGTATTGTTTGTTATGAGTTTGGAAGGCCTAGACATTATAGAAAGGATTGTCCTAAGTTGAGGAACCAGAACCGTGAAAACAAGACTGGGAACAATGAAGCTACGACAAGGGCTTATGCCATTGAAGGAGGAGCTAACTCTGATTCCAACGTCGTCACGGGTACGTCCTTCTCAATAACTGTTATGCTTCTATGTTATTCGATTCGGGTGCCGATAGGAGTTTTGTGTCGTATACTTTTAGTGCCTTGCTTGATGTTGCACTATCCACTTTAGACACTAGTTATGCTGTAGAACTTGTCGATGGAAGAATTTTAGAAACCAATGTTGTCCTTAGAGGTTGTACGTTAGGATTATTAGGTCATCCGTTCTGTAACACCCCAAAAAATGGGTCGCAGCGGAATATGTTTCCGGAAGCGTTACTTCATAGTACCATTGCACCAGTCAGAAGAGAACGACCTCTAAGTATCGTTTGAAAAGTATTCTTGAAAAGTTTAGACTCCAATGTTCCTCATATAGGCCAAGCATCTATTTCACCAGAGAAAAACATGCTTAAAAGGGTCAACATAAAGTTGGTGAGTTCATAGGTTTTCGTAAGTATAATTGTAAATCCCAAAACTATATATATAGGTCTACCGTGTTACAAGTTTCGCCCATACAAGACTTGCAACTCATAAACCGACATATATAGGTTTCCTTATATAAAATCCCAAAAAGTTTCAAGTATATATTGTAATGAAGCACAATATGATTATCACAACAAGTTTCAAGTATATATTGTAATGAGCACAATATATCAAAATGTTTCAAGTATATATTGCCACTTTATTCACGGCAATGTAAAGATTCATATGTGTATAAAACAATGATTACGATTACTCTAAGTTCATGGAACTGCGACGTAGACTTATAAGTATGCCACTTTATTCAAGGCACGGTAAAAATTCATTAGTATCCAGTGTTGGCCCTGTAGACACCAATCCAGTCGTAATCCGACATGATATAACGTTCGTTAGTTCGATCTCGAACTAGTGATAGCTAATCACCCGAACGGGAGTAGTCAACCCCCAATAGATCTATCTCATAACACTCGCGCTTACCCTCCAGGTAATTAACAGTCCACTCCACTTAAGCTAATCCGTAATCATTCGAGTAAAAGTCAAGTATGTGTTTACGTCCAAAAAGTAAACCAAGTAGTGTATCTCATCGCGAGATATATAAAAGAGTATGTAAATCAATTTGTTATCAACCATATAAATGCATTTGTAAACAAGCATGTTCTCACCCCAAAACTTATAAAACAAATCATGTAAAACGTGGGGCTATGAACTCACCTTGAGTGAGCAAATGCCAAGTGTATCACAAATAATGCGTCACGCAAATCGTCGAATGCAACCTATTTAATTTAAGGTCGTATAAGTACTAATCACATTGAGTAATCTCTACCATGCATAAGTCTATTTAGCTAATCACCATCTAATTGTTTGAGTGAAAACATATTTATAATTGTAAAACATTTATAAATATCTGAATAATGTAATTATAGTTATTCCTGGTAGGGTATTAGTTACTCCTGGTAGTGTTGTAGTTACTCCTGGTAGTTATAGTTATTACTACTGGTAGTATATTAGTTACTCCTGGTAGTGTATTAGTTACTCCTGGTAGTGTTGTAGTTACTCCTGGTAGTTATAGTTATTACTACTGGTAGTATATTAGTTACTCCTGGTAGTGTATTAGTTACTCCTGGTAGTTATAGTTATTACTGCTGGTAGTATATTAGTTACTCCTGGTAGTGTATTAGTTACTCCTGGTAGTTATAGTTACTCCTGGTAGTTATAGTTACTCCTGGTAGTGTTATAGTTTATTTTCTAAGTCTGACCCGACTATAATGACCCACTAAATCACATTTTCATGACTCGGGTTCTAAAGAGAATTTATGCG
>BQNB010073317.1:0-22019 GCA_026074375.1 Tanacetum coccineum
AATGATAGCAGCAGCAGGCAAGCAAAGACAGAAAAAAAATGCAACGACAGATTTAAGGATTTAGGGGCGTGTATTTTTTTTGAAGTGTTTAGGGTTGACTCTAATTACTATATTGGAATGTTTATTTCGCCATGATCGGATTATACATCAACATTCCTTTATATATGAATGAGACTATGACTAACTATGGTAACATCCTTCCATTATGGGATATGACTCAAATCACAATTAATACAATCACATCTAATCTTAACGGATAAGACTAATGACAGCTAATTACAGCGGGATAAGACTAATGACAGCTAATACAGACGGGTTTATGAAAGTTGCAATATACGCTTATTCTAGTTTCGTGTGTAATGGTCACCATCAAATGTTATTATAAAAGTGGTAAAGATCCACTAAAAAACTTAAAATGAGAAATAATTATAACTATACATTTTAGATGCATCGACTTAAATAAGATGCATCTCTATCAATTTAGATGTATCCCATTTAGTTTTTAGAGTAATTTTGAAGTGATCACGATGCGAAGTGGTACTAGCAACACATTTGACGCGCAGAGGACGAAAAATGCATTAGATTCACCCAACTTAATGAAATGCATTCAATATATGTATGTGCATCTAATTTTGAGCTAGAAAACGTATCATGATGCATCTAAAAGACTATAGATGCATCTAAATTAATTTGATCCATCTCAAATATGTAAATACAGCTATTTCTCATCCTTCTTATTTTAAGTTTTCTTCTCATTTGATCATAAGTCAATATAAAAGTGCATCATGTATGTTAGTATGGTATGTTGTAACTAAATGGAGAGTCAGGCTAGATGGAATGGTTGAACACAACTCACGTGACACGTCAGCGTCACATCAGCTTTCTCTCTCCAACTTTAAAACTCATTTTTCACCCTTAATAACAACTCACATTTCAACTAAAACTCACCTTAGTACCCATTTTTTTATTTAATTACTTTCATTCATAAACTAAAAACGTAAATGTAAACGTACGAAATTAATAAAAACGTAAACTAAATTAAAAACTTTTATTCATAAATTAAAAACTTAAACGATACATAGATAAATAAAAACAATACGATGCATTGATAAATAAAAACGTAAACTAATATTGCAAATTATACTTCGCCTTAATCTTTGCCCTTACTTCATCCATTACCAGCCGGTGTTCCCCGGTCAAGTGATCGTATGGCTGGAGATAGAACCTTATGTCTTCTTGTTGTTGTCGTTACTCTTAAGTTGCAATCTCTTGTTTACGACATCCACCTCCCTCTTTTTGATCTCTAAAAATGCTTCGCGTTGTTCTTTCTCCTAAGCTGTCATCTCGGTTACCATCAACATAGCCAATGCATCGTCATTCATAGTTGACGACCCCGACGCTTTTGACCCTTTATTTTTTTCTAGCACATCTCGCTTTGTCTCTGCCCCCTGGTCATCGAATATCTTGCACCTCATCTGCATCGTTGTCGCCAACATTAGTATTCAAATTAATACTAGCGTCCTAGACTTTGTGTTGAACGAACTAAAACCAGATGACTTGTGTCTTTTGCTACCTCCCCCAGACTCTAGTATATTTTGGAAGTGCTATTTCTTGCCATTATCTTTTAAAATCTCCCAACAATGACAAAGTTTAAAGGGGAGTCCGGTTTCAATTTCATAGTGAATCATTTCCCTTTGAACGTAATCTTCGTCTCTGGCTCCACTGTCCTACGTAATACGTATGACGTTATTGTAAATTCTGCAACACCAAATCACGGACGGGCGCACCGTCTTTTATTTTCCGCACACCATATCGTACGTTCGACGACCGTACTGTTTTGTTTTGCTCTCTATGTACTGCAAAGCCTCACACAAAAAGCCATCTTGCCTTATCGTGTTACCATGCTTGCTGTTTTCATAAACGACAAGCCAACCTTTAGCCAACACAATTTCTTCCTCTGTTATCCACGCAGTCTACCAGGGTGCATCATCGCTTTTAATCGTCCTCTTTTGGCGGTCACGTGTCGGCTTCTTTGTCTTCGTTGGTGAGGTCGCAACTTGTTCAATCGAATATTCGTGAGAATTGGGTTCTTGCCAATAACCGGTGTTATCTTGGAACGAGTCCAAAAATTGAGGCGTGTACAACTCTTCGACCGGAAACGCATTAATCGGAGACTTGGCTGGATTCGTACGTCGTTGTGATGACAAACCACCCATTTGGGTTTGTGAGACATAGTCTTAGCGGCTAAATGAAAACGAGGATTGTTGTGACATGTAATCCTGAAACGCGTTTGGTTATGACCCGAAACCATGAAACCCATATTGTTACGGTGCCGGTGCCGGGTTTCGATATGATTGGTTTGGGTAAGGTTGGTGATAGTATGATTATGGCTGTAATAAGTTAGGGTTCGGTGATGGGTTTCCGAGCCTAAATGTGCCCTCGGGTTTCGGCGGATTGCTTCGGTTGGGGTTTCTTGATTGACGTTTATTGGGTCAGGGAGATTTTTGGTGATACATGTTTTTGAAAATAAAATGGAGATTGTGAAGTTTAGGAAAATTATATATAAATTGGGAGAGTTGTGTATAACAATGGGTGAAGTGGTGGGTATTTATAGGTAAAAATGGAGGTTTTAAAAAAATGTGTTTTTTAATTGTAACGGATAGTAAATACAAGGGGCCCACGGTTTTCAAACTCACCTGGGTGACTGGTTCACCTCAAGAATCGGCAATACCACTATGGGGTCTTACTTTAAATCCATACACACAGTCACAGAAAATGACCTCAAAAGAGACGTTTAATAAAATGTCATATTCAATTTAACAAAAATGTTAGAGTTACACAGGTCTCAGTTGTAATGTATTAGAAAACATTATCAAAATGTTTATTTAATGGTACTCATATTATTAAGCGTTCAAAAATATATCCGCGCGACTCGAATGCTCCCTTTGCTCCACCAGCAAAATAATAACCTGAGAAAATACACGCAAAAACTGTCAACAATTACTGTTGGTGAATTCATTAGGTTTAAGTAAAAGTCAGTGTTTGAAATATATAAGTAATATTTCAGTAGCGAAAAAGAAGACGATACGATATTCCAAGTGTTATTTCTGAAATCCAAGTAGTGATTCAGATTAAATCAAGAAGTATTTAAAAGTGGAACCACAATACTTAACGTAATGTGGACTAGTACGTATCGCGAAGTCCAAAACAAGTAAGGTGGAAGCAATAGAAACAAATTCACCAGTCTAATATAAATAATATTGCACTAAGCTCATGACCCCGAAGCCCTAACTGTATGGTCTGCCCACAAATAGGTAGGGTGTCTGCCAAAATAGCCTACAGTTCTCTAAATGTTAAATGCACCATGATCAACTTGTGAACCAATAAATTCTGGTAGGTATTGGTTAGTCCCATAGATCTATCTACTACACCAGCTCGCACATAAAATATCAATTGACGTTCATGAATTAGGGACTTAGAGATCACGTGGTAACTTAGGCATAATAATCAAGGCAATAATCTGGATAGCAAACAGTTTAAAACACTTGTGTCCGTAGGCAAAACAAGTCATTGTTGTTCAAAATTTCAGACGATTTCAATATAGGTAATCAACGATCCAAATCATAAAGTAAACAAATCAAGTCTTTGGAAAAAATAGTCATGTAATGCTTATGTAAGTAGAAATCATAAGTTTTACTTAGTAAAACGAGCCATGAGACTCCTCGCGGGTTTTATAAAATATTAAAAAGCTTGAAATACAGACTAAACCAAGCTTAATGAACTCTCCTTAGGAAGTGAACGGAAATGAAGTATCGAAAAGGTAAACACGTCCCGGACGATTCTCGAAAGCAACCTAAGTAGATATCTGATCGGACAATACTACAAATACTATGAAATAGGTAATACCCTATATCGAAAGTCTATAAGCTGCATCACCATCTAAATGTGTTTGTGAAAAAATATTTAATTGCTTAAATTTATCTTGTATATTGAACTCGTATAAACCGAATATATAATTCAATTGTCTTTGTAAAATAATATTTATAAAGTTTAAGACGTATATAAATATTATATAAATGATTCTAAAATGTTTCGCAAAAATTTATAAAAAAAACGAACCAACACTATTCATCTCAGGAAATAGTGCACAAGTTATAAAATAGTGTGTAACTTTCTTCGTTTTAAAGCCCGTTTTTATGTTTTCTTATTTCCCCACGATTTTCGTTTTAAGACGAGTTATCATAATTAGACATTTTTAAATTTGGACCTACTGTGGAACAGTTAGACGTTACTGTTCACACCTGTTATAAATTTATTTTTTATAGTTTTTGTTATACGTAACTCGTAAACGACGTATTTTATCGTTTATAATTACGCGCCGTTTTTAGCGATTCTTCGAGCACGTCTTCATTTTAAAAGTTCTATCATATTAATGATGTTTTCATTCAAAAATAATGTCCCTGAAGAACAGTAACGATTTAAAAAATTATTTTAAAAAACCGGTTATTAACGTAAAACGTAAAATTGCCGTTATCTTTTTCGTTATAAATCTTTTTTTCGAGTTTCAACACCTTTTTGGAATCGTCATGAGACGTACTATCTTTAATAAAACACAATATGGCAGTCACAGAAATTAATGAAACCAAAACAGGCCTTTATAACTTTTTATATAACAAATTATATTAAACTTGTTTTTAATAATACTTTTCAATCTAATAAAACACCAAGTTTTTCACAACCTTTGTATATCTATGTCATACATATATAATGTCTATACTTTGTCCATGAGTCCAAATTTCCAAATCACAAGTGAAGTTTTTATTTTTCATGATTAAAGATTTCTAAGGTGATTTTTTCTATATAGAACATATATGTACATAAAATGATAAATGTAAAGTTATAAAGAGTTTTAGATAACCTTAGGATGATGTAATATGATGAATCACAATATCTAAACCCTAGTTTAGATGACAAACCCAAGCTTACAACACTTCTAAAACCCTAAATCCAAGTGAAACCTTAACCTTGAACTTTCTTGCTTTCAACACTGTAAAACTACAAACCAACGCCCCCTTTCTAAACACCTAAGGACATCTTAGATATATAGTAGGAATGTGTGTGATTGTGATAAGTAAAATTTTATAAGGATTTGGTGTTGGTTTTGGTGTGATCCCGTGACAACGAGGAAGAGGAGGAAGGAGTTTTATTGTGTTTTACTCACCTTTAAAAAAGAGAAGTAATGGTTCTAGTTGCTATTATGCAGTAAATAACTCTTAGGACTAGTCAAAGATTGTCATGGGAATCCTTCAAGACATATGTAGTAAACTAAGGATGTCTTATCATTTGTCTTATAAAGTATAGAACAATTCAAGGAATTTAAGAACATGTTTTTCAAAGTGATCTAATCTTTTGAGTTATCTCAAGCTAAAACTACCATGTATGTATGTAGGATAGATATTTTGTAAAAATTTGGGTATTGGGTATAAAAGTGGGTATTTGTTAAAGCGTAGAAAATTTTTGGTGCTTCCGGTATACCTAAATGTATTTAATTACGAAACGTAAATGTTTTACGTACCTAATAAAAATAAAATAAAAAAGTTGATTATTTCTTTTGTAAAAATATAAATAGCATGCTGTGACGAAACCTTTAATTCATTGTGTTTGTCCGTGTACGTTAATATATTTGTTGTATATTTTAGTTTAGCACACGATTTAACTTTAACTATTTCAAATTAAAAGTAAACGGCAGCGAGAAATGAAAAAATAATAAAACATCAAAATAAATGAAGAAATCAATGACGTCATAGAAATCAAATGACAATACGGGTTGTTACAGTCTCCTCCGGTTAGAAGAGCCTTGTCCTCAAGGCTTAGGTTGCAACACCTGAAGAAGGTACAGGTTCAGAGAAAAGATGCGGAAATTTCTTCGATTTGTGTTGATGAAGAGGTGTAGGTTTTAAGGTGACTACTCTCAGCATGACATTGTCTTTCCTGAATGCATAGGTGATCAGTCTATACACCAAATAACATAGTGATCAGACTATGTAAATATGAGACGCCAACATGAAATGCTCATTTCGTCAAAATATTGTGATTATGAAATGATAGTCAAATAGTTTTATACGAAAATGAAATAGTCAATAAAGTAACATGAAGTAGCTCTTGTAGGGTTGACAACAAAATGGTTTTATAGGTTGACAATTCAAAATTGTTTTGTAAAGCGATAGGTCATAACAAGTATCAAGAATATCCGACAACGCAAAGAAGTCAAATGAAAATGAACTAAAAGAATTAATACAGTCACAAAACGATCGTAAAGAATCGTGTTTAAAGGTATGTGACTCCAAGTGCATGTAAGAGGTGACAATTTATTCCGTACTCCCATCAATTGGAAAGAACTTCAAAACGATGGATTACGAAAACAACATTGCGAGTTCATAAGAAAGTGTTCCAACTCGAGTCGAATGGTAAAGTAACTAGTAGAATTTACAAAATATGCCGAATTTTCGATATCATCAAAAGAGAATAAAGTAAAGTCCGTAAATGTTTGAGTATAATCGTAAGAGAACAAGAAGACATTATCCATAATGATATATGTATCTAATATATAATACACAATGACGCTCAAAAGGGAGTAAAAATAGAAATACAGGAAGTACATACAAATACGAAGAATTCAGAATGTCAATCTTTATATAACAGACCGAATAGAAGGTACTATAAGACGTCATATGAATACCGTAAGAGAAACAAAACATAGCAATTAAAAATACTCCTTATCCATTAATAGTAGTTAGAAGAAGCAAACAGAGAGCAAATAAGTACCTGGGAAGCAAGCGCGCACAGAGGATATCGGATAAAACAAGAGAGACTGTATATTGTTTGAAAACATTGTCTATAGTCAGGTTAAAAAATGACCGATGTTCTCTATGACCTGAGCTCTGATACCATCTGTAACACCCCTAAAAATCACAACGCAGCAGAATACCACTTGGGGTGCTACTTCATAGTCCATACGCACAAGTCACAGAAAACGACCTCAAAAGAGACGTTTATAAATGTCACATACCAATTTAGTAAAAAAGGCAGAGTTTACAACCAGGTCTCTCGTGTAATGTATTTAGAAAAGCATTGTCAAAATGTATATATTTAATGGTACTCAAATTATTAAGCGTTCAAAAATATAGATCCCGCGAACTCGAATGTCTCGCCAATGCCTCCACTAGCAAATAATAACCTGAGAAAATACATGCAAAAACGTCAACAATAATGTTGGTGAATTCATAGGTTTAAGTAAAAGCAGTGTTGAAATAATTTAAGTAATATTTCAGTAGAAAAAGAAGCGTTACGATATTCCAAAGTGTTATTTCTGAATCCAGTAGTGATTTAGTTTAAATCAAGAAGAATTTAAAGTGGACCACAAGACTTAAGTAATGGTGGAACTAAGTACGTCCTTATACGAAGTCCAAAACAAGTAAGTAGAGCAGAGAAACAAATTCACCCAGTCTAATTTTATATATTAATGCACTAAGCTTATGACCCTGAAGCCTAACTGTATGTCCTGCCCAAATAGGTAGGGATGTCCTGCCAAAACATCCCTACATTCTCTAAATGTTAATGCACCATAAACAACTTGTGACCATAAATTCCTGGTGGGGTATTGTTAGCCCCGATAGATCTATCAACAACACTAGCTCTCAACTATAAATAGCAATTGACGGTTCATGATATTAGGGACTTAGATGGCACTATAGTAACTTAAGCAATAATAATCAGGCAATAATCTGGATAGCATACAGTTTAAAACACTTGTGTCCATAGTAAAACAATCATGTTGTTCAAAATTCACGATTTCAAATATAGGTATTCAACGATCTCCCAAATCATAATAATAGTAAACAAATCAGCTTTGGTAACAATAGTCATGTAAGCTTATTATGTAGTATGAAATCAATAAGTTTACTTAAAAACGAGCATGTAATCCCCCTCGCGGGATATAAAAAGCATTAAAAAGATTGAAATGCGGAGACATGACCTCACCTAGGAAGTGATCGGAAAAATGAATATCGAATAGGTAAACACGTCACAGACGAGTCTGAAAGCAACCTAAGTAAGATATTCGACTAAAAGTAAATAGGACTACTAAAAATAGTAATACCGTATATAAGTCCTATAATAGCTGCATCTCCATCTAATTGTTTTGTGAAATAATAATTATTTGCTAATTTTATCTGATTTCTTTGACTCTATAATCGAAATATATAAATTCAATTGTCTTTGGTAAATAACATGATATAAAGTTTAAGACGTGTATAAATATTATATAAATGATTCTAAACTGTTTCGCAAAAATTTATAAAAAAAACGAACCAACACTATTCATGTAAGGAAATAAGCCCATTAAAAAATAAGTGTGTAACTTTATCGTTATAAGCCCGTTTCTATGTTCACGTTTTTCGTAATTAAGACTAGTTATCTATAATTTGACATTTTTCAAAAATTGGACCTACTGGTGAACAGTAACTTTTACTGTTCACAAAAATGAAAACAAGCAGACGAATAACGGGGAAAAACCATTTTAATAAATTATTCTTATAGTTTTGTTATCCGTAAGAACTCGTAAACTGTCGTATTTTATTCGTTTATAGCTCATTTTATATCGATTACTTTTCAGCACTCTTGTTTTTAAAAGTTCTATCAAAAATTAATGATGTTTTCAAAAATAAATGTTCCCTGAGTGAACAGTAACGTTTTATAAAATTTATTTTATAAAACCCGGTATTAACGTAAAACGTATATTTTCCGTATCTTTTTCGTTATATATCGTTTTTTCGAGTTTCTTACATTTTTGGAATCATCATGAGACGTACTATCTTTATAAAACACAATATTGCTGTCACAAAATATGAACCAAAACAGCCCCTTTATATCTTTTATATAACTAATTATATAAACTTGTTTTTATATACTTTTCAATCTAATAAAATACCACAAGTTTTCCACAACCTTTTATATCATATGTCATACATATATAATGT
The DNA here is from genome assembly GCA_026074375.1 of Tanacetum coccineum. Taxonomy (NCBI): domain Eukaryota; kingdom Viridiplantae; phylum Streptophyta; class Magnoliopsida; order Asterales; family Asteraceae; genus Tanacetum; species Tanacetum coccineum. Next base: position 9,039 of record BQNB010073317.1, read on the forward strand.
CTATACTTTGTCCATGAGTCCATATTATCAAGATCACAAGTGTAAGTTTATTTTTCATGATTAAAGTTTCCTAATGGTGATTTTTTCTATGATAAGCAACATATATTAACATAAAAAGAAAATGTAAAGTTATAAAGAGTTTTAGATAACCTTAGGATGATGTAATATGATGAACCACAATATCTAAACCCTAGTTTAGATGACAAACCCAAGCTTACAACACTTCTAAAACCCTAAATCCAAGTGAAACCTTAACCTTGAACTTTCTTGCTTTTAACAACATGTAGAACTTTAACCAACCCTTCTAATTATCTAAGGACATCTAAGATATATAATGAGGAATGTGAGTGATTGTGATAAGTAAAATTTTGTAAGGATTTGGTGTTGGTTTTGGTGTGAGCCGTGAGCTAGGAGGAGGATGGAGGAAGAGTTTTTGTGTTTTACACCTTTAAAATGAGAAGTATGTGTTCTAGTTGCTAGTTATACAAGTATATATCTCTTAGGACTAGTCAAAGATTGTCATGGAAGTCTTCAAGACAAGATGAGTAAACTAAGGAGGTCTTTGGTCTTTGTCTTGTAAAGTATAGAACATTTCATGGAATTAAGGAACATGTTTTTCAAAGTGATCTATCTTTGTGTTATCTCAAGCTATAACCGCATGTATGTATGACTATGGATATATATTAGTATATTTTTTGGGTATTGGGTTAAAAGTGCGTATTTTTTGAAAGCGTAAAGAAAAGTTTTGGTGCTTCCGGGTATGCCTAAATGTATTTAATTACGAAACGTAACCAATTTACGTAACCAATAAAAATAAAATAAAAAAAGTTGATTATTACTTTCGTAAAAATAATATATTGCTTGCTTGACGTAAACTTAAATCATTTGGTGTCCTTTACGTTAATTGTTGATTTTTATTTAACGCAATTTAACTTTAACTAATTAAAATTACAAGTAAACGAGCACGAGAAAAGAAAGAAAAAAATAAACATCAAAATAATGATGAAATAAATGTACGTCATAGAATGTCCTGAAAAACGGGATGATACACAAGGGCCCACAATATTTTAAACCACCGGGGTGAGTTGTTCACACTCTTTTGCTACTAAGGTCACGCGCATTTTTTGGTGGAAATGTGGCACTATAACTAGTGCGTGACCCATTGATTCGGTTAGTTGGTCTCATTCCATCTACCTAAGTGCAAGTATTAAAACGTGTAGGTCATAGATTTGTATTGCTGTTAATCAGATGGTCAATGTTCTTCAAGACCTTATTACTTTTACCTTTAGTTGCATTTATCTTTTTAGGTCCTTCCCGACTTGTACCTCAAGTCCCTTCCGGTTAAGCCCCTTTTAGGCTTATACTTCCTGTCTCGACTTATATTTCATGTCCGAGCCTAAGCCTTCTAGACTCATACTTCAAGTTCGAATTTAAAGCTTTTTTCGGACTTATACTTCATATCCGAGTTTAGTTTCTTCTGGGCTTATACTTCATATCCGAGTTTATATTTCATGCACGGGCCTGTACGTCATATTTGGGCTTAAGACCTCTCGGGTTTATACTTTGTATATGGGCTAATATTACACATCCAGGCTTAAGACTTATACTTTGTATCCTAGCCTTAAGCGACTTAGGTACATTCCGAACTTATTATTTATGTCCTTTTCGGACCATACGTGACCGGTCTTAGGTTTTGCAAACTCGTAGATAATCGGCAACACTAATCGGCATAAAAAAATATCTTCTAACGATCGAAAACTTCCAACAAGCACATATGGAGATAACATCACAAAAGAGGAATTTTATGTCCACAAAAGATTCACAAAAAATCATCCACACAATAATGTGGCAAGATTATTGGTCTAACCGAAACAAAATCAGGAAGAACAACGAAAATCAAATGATCAATATATATATAACCGAACCGAATAGAAAGTTAAATAGTAAGACTTCATATGATACACTTAGAGAAAAAATAATCATAGTCCTAAGTATTAAATACACCCTTATCCCCATGTAATAGTTGTAAGATGCAAAAGAGTAGCTATAATAACCTGGGAGCAAGCGCGCACAGGATATCGGGATAAAACAAGAGAGAAAGACTGTATATTTTGAAAAACATGGTCATAGTCTAGGTTTTAAAATGACCAGTTCTCTACGGACCTGAGCTCTGATACCAATCTGTAACACCCCCAAAAATCACAACGCAGCGGAATACCACTTAGGGTGCTACTTCAAAGTCCATACGCACAAGTCACAGAAAACGACCTCAAAAAAAGACGTTTAATAAAATGTCACATTCAATTTTAGTTAAAAATGTCAGAGTTACACAGGTCTCACATGTAATGTAATTAGAAATACAGTTGTGTCAAAATGTTTATTTAATGTACTCAATTATTAAGCGTTCAAAAATATATATCCGCAAAGCGACTCTCGAATGCTCCCATGGCTACCACTAACAAATAAATAACCTGAGAAAATGCATGCAAAAATGTCAACAATAATGTTGGTGAATTCATAGGTTTAAATAAAAGCAGTGTTGAAGTAATTGAAGTAATATTTTAGTAGAAAAAGAAGCGTTACGATTCCCAAAGTGTTATTCTGAAATCCAAGTAGTGATTTAAGTAAATTCAAGAAGTATTTAAAAGGGACCACAAGACGTTAAGTAATGGTGGAACTAAGTACGTCCATCGAAGTCCAAAACAAGTAAGTAACATAGAACAAATTCACCCAGTCTAAATTATAAGTTATTGCCACTCAAGCTTATGACCTTGAAGCCTTAACAGTAATTCCTGCCCCAAATAGGTAAGTTTGTCTGCCAAAAACACCAACAGTTCTCTAAATGTTAAATGCACCATGGTCAACTTGTGACCATAAATTCCGGTGTGTGGGGAGTTGTTAGTTCCGATAGATTATCAACAACTTTTTTCTCTAGCGCGCATATATAATAGCAATTGACGGGTTCAAATATTGGACTACAGATGGCAACTATTTAACTAGGCAATAATCAATCAGGGCAAAAATCTGATAGCATACAGTTTTTAAAACACTTGTGTCCTTAGCAAAACAATCATTGTTTCAAAAATTCACGATTCATAATATAAAAAAGGGTATTTCAACGATCTCAAATCATATAGTAAACAAATCAAGCCATTTGGGTAAAAAATAGTCCATGTAATGCTTATGGTAGGTAGAAATCAAATAAGTTTACTTAGTAAAAACGTAGGCATAGTATTCCCCCTCGCGGGATTAAAAAACATTAAAAAAAAGTAAAAAGATTGAAATGCGAGACTATGAACTCACCTTAGGAAGTGAACGGAAAATGAATATCGAATAGGTAAACACGTCACGGACGAGTCCGAAAGCAACCTAAGTAGATATCGGCCGTATAAGTACTACGTACTATTGAAATAGAGGTAATAACCGTATATAAGAGTCTAATAGCTGCATCTCCATCAATTGTGTATGTAGAAAATAATATTTATTTGGCTAATTTTATCTGAGGTATTTGGAACTCGCATAATCGAATATATAATTCAATTGTCTTTGTAAAATGAACGATTTATAAAGTTTTAAACGTGTATCAATATTATAAAATGATTTCTAAAATGTTTTCGCCAAAAATTTATAAAAGAAAACGAACCAACACTATTCATGTAAAGAGAAATATTGACAAGTTATAAAATAGTGTGTATCTTTATCGTTTTAAGCCCGTTTCTTATGTTTCACGTTTTCGTATTAAGACGAGTTATCATAATTTGACATTTTCAAAATTTGGACCTACTGGTGAACAGTAACTTTTACTGTTCACAATACCAGTTTATAATTTATTCCTTAAAGTTTTTTTTGTTATCAGTAAACTCGTAACGTCGTATTTTCTCGTTATAGCTCCGTTTTTAGCGATTCTTTCGAGCACGTCTTCGTTTTTAAAAGTTCTATCATATTAATGATGTTTTCAAAAATAAATGTCCCTGATGAACAGTAACTTTTTATAAAATTTATTTTATAAAACCCGGTATTAACGTAAAACGTATATTTGCCGTATCTTTTTCGTTATAAATCGTTTTTTATTTCGAGTCTTACATTTTTGGAATCCATACATGAGACGTACTATCTTATAAAACTCAATATTGGTTGTCACAAAATATGAACAAAACAAGCCCCTTTATATCCTTTTAATATAACTAATTAATATAAACTTGTTTTTATATAACTTTTCAATCTAAAAAAATACACAAGTTTCCCACAACCTTTTATAATCATCTGTCATACATATTAATGGTCTATACTTGTCCCATGAGTCCCATATTATCAAGATTCGACAAGTGTAAGTTTATTTTCATGATTAAAGTTTTCCTAATAGGTGATTTTCCATATATAGAACAATATAGTACAAAAATGAATAAATGTAAAGTTATAAAGAGTTTTTAGATAACCTAGATGATGTAATATGATGAACCACAATACTAACCCTAGTTTAGATAGACAACCAAGCTTACAACACTTTTTAAAAAACCCTAAATCCCAGTGAAACCTTAACCTTGAACTTCTTTTACTTTAACAACATGTAAACTTTAAACCAATCCCTTCTAATTATCAAAGGACATCTTAGATTTTTGTAATAGAATGTGAGTGATTGTGATAAGGTATGAAATTTGTAAGGAATGGTGTTTTGGTTTTGGTGTGAGCCAGTGAGCTAGGAGGAGGAGGGAGAAAGAGTTTTTTGTGTATTTACCACTTTTAAAATGATAAGTAGAGTTCTAGTTTGCTAGTTATACAAGATATATCATCATAGGACTAGTCCAAAGCTTGTCATGAAGTCTTCAAGACAAGTTGATTAAACTAAGAGGTCTTTGGTCCTTTGTCTTGTAAAGTATAGAACATTTCAATTCATGGAATAAGGAACATGTTTTTTCAAAGTGATCTATCTTATTTGTTATCTCAAGCTATAACCGCCATGTATGTATAGTAGGATATATTTTTTTAAAATTATGGTATAGGGTATAAAAGTGCGTATTTTTTGAAGTCGTAGAAAAGTTTTGGTGCTATCGGGTATACCTATAATGTATTTAATTACGAAACGTAACATTTTACGAAACCCAATAAAATAAAATAAAAAAAGTTGATTATTACTTTCGTAAAAGAAAATATATTGCTATTTTGCTTGACAAAAACTTTAATTCATTTGGTGTCGTATACGTTAATATTAGTTGATTTTTTAGATTTACGCAATTTAACTTTAACTATTAAAATTAAAAGTAAACGTGCACGAGAAAAGAAAAAAAATAAACATCAAAATAATGATGAAATAAATGACGTCATAGAATGTCCTGAAAATACGGGATGTTACACAAGGGGCCCACGATTTTTAAACTCACCGGGGTGAGTGGTTCACCTCTTTTGCTACAAGTCACGCGCGAGTTGTTTTGGTGGGAATGGCACTTACCGTAGTGCGTGACCATTGTTTCGGTTAGTTGGGTCTCATTCCATCTAGCCTAAGTGCAAGTATTAAAGTGTAGGTGATCATGCTTTGTATTGCTTTACCGACGGTCAAGGTTCGATCAAGACCTTATTACTTTCACTTTTAAGTGTGCCGTTCAAACTTTTTAGGTCCTTCCTGACTATGTACCTAACTCAAGATGTCCCTTCGTAAGCCCCTTTTAGGCTTATACTTCGTGTCTCGACTTATATTTCATGTCCGAGCCTAAGCCTTCTAGACTATTATTAAAAACAAAAATCTATTTGATTGAACCAATAATCTTGCCACATCACTTTTGTGGATATAGAATTCCTCTTCTCAAAATACAAACAAAGTTTCCATAATGGTCTATGGGATCTTATTCACTTTGACTTGACCAACTTCATCTTTAAATATATATCCATTCAACCAAGGTTGTCAAGATCGGGATCCTACCCATGATCGTTTTTGTCTTTGCAAGATCGAGATCATAAGGTAGGATTGGGATCGTAAGATCATACTATAATGTTATTTTCTTAATAGTCTTTCTAATATTATATAAATCTACAAATGATTATATATCATAAACACAAAATTATATAAATGTTTCATAGGAATGTTGTCATAAATTATAATTATAAAATCTTTAAGAAGATTAACTTGTTGTTTTTTTAATATCTAGGAAACACAACCTATAAATTCGTAGATTTTAGTTCGTGGTTAGAGAAAAGTAAGATCGGATCGTAGTAGATCTTAAGATCCTATGGTCAAGATCGGGATCCTATAAGATCCTAAGCAAGCAAAGATCATACGTAGGATTTGGATCGTTTTTCCTTTGCAGTATCGTAAAATCGTAAGATCCTAAGATCATGATTGGGATTTTAACAACCATGCATTCAACCTTTATTATGACAAAATAAATATCCATTGTAAAGGTGCTTATTCTCATATTCGGTTCTAAAAGAAATTACTTTCACTTAACCTATAGTTTAACAAAGTTTTTAACTAATAATAGACTATAAACCCACCTATAATCAAAGAATATTTCTAGAATATGCAATGGAATAACGAATATGTGATGTCGATATACATTTAGAGCACAAGGTGTCTTGGGAGTCATAAGCTCGTGTTATAACAAAAAGTATGTCATGTATAATTCAGAACCTATAACTTGATCCAAAAACACCATCTCTCTATCATTCGAGTTATTAGCACCTCGCACATAGCACCTCGCACATAACACAAGAAAGTACAACAATATGCAACACAAAAAGAAGAAAAAAGCTGTACGAACTTGCGCCGGTGATGTCAACGACGAAGGGTTCTATAACATCCTGGGGGTTGTGTTTTATGGTGTGGATTCGCATCGACTACCAAAGGGCGTGTTAACGCACTCTTGGGCCTCCAACGCACTCTATGGCCAGAGACACCGTATGCTCTTATTGTGACCAGAAGAATATTTCAACATAGTTTGCGAAAACAAAACTTGACCCAAATGTCAAATTACGTACCTCATTGGTCTAGAACATTTCTTTCTTTATGTCAAATAAGTTCTCGATACGACACTACTACATCAAATCACTTGTTAACTCATGAAAACATTGTATGTATTATTCGTCTTTTTTCAAAGATTTTTTTTATCAACCTTTGATGAAATAGTAGCAAAATTAAAGTTGTGAATTATTGGACATTATTACCTCTTGAAACATAAGAGAGAATATCTAAACGGATGTAAAACAAAAGAAGTTTAATAACAACAATCATACTTAATCCTATCTTAACGAGATATGAGAAAGGTAAAACTTAAACAGTTACACTTCTGCCTATGAGTAGAGATACTGCTTTGAAAAAAACTCTAAGGTTGTGCTTGGGAGAGTTTATGAGAGCTTAAGCTTTCAAAATTAGTTAGCTTTTAAAATAAGTATTTCTGTTAGATAGGCTTATTGAAGCTTTTATAAGTCATAAGTCTCCATAAACCTAAGCCCACCGAAAGAGGCTTATCAAAGCTTATAGTTAGTCAAATTACTTAAATACCATTCAAAATATAATAAATTATCATGCAAAAACTGAAAACATATCTTAACTTAATTTTTTTGGGTAACCACGCTTTTCAACCATGGCCGACTAATCCACGGGGTTTGAACCCACCGCCACATATACTCAAACCAGGTAAAGTCTTCCCTTTTCAGGAGGTTGACGTGTCCACTACAAGGTTGTTTGCACCTACCAGGAATTGAACTTGGGACCTCACAAATATTAGAGTGATAATCGCAAACCCTTTTACCACTAGGCCACCAATGAGTGGTTAAAATATATTTCAACTTAATTTGATTATTTTTATGCGATTTTAAATTAATAAGTTTTAGTTCTAACTAATTCACTAAACAACTTCATAAAATAAAACTTCAGTTTTCAACTTATAATATAAGCTTTAGTTTCAGCTCCAGATTCAGCTCTATCACAGCCTCAACCCATTTCGTTAAACATACCTAAGAGTAAAACAAAGGAAGTCCAAAAGTTAAATATATAGAGGGAATAATAAATTAGGTAAATGTCTAAAATAATGAAAGGTATCTTGAATGGTTGTACTGGTTGTGGTTGTGGTTGTGGTTGAAAGACATAGAGGGCACACATGATTTCATAAATAGTGTGAGGTGATATGGCATTTAATTAGTGTGAAACATATCTAGTCAAATAATATGATCTTGTGTTGTTAATGGACATCATAATCTCATTGGCTAGTAGTATCTTGTACTATTGTCTATCTAGTAACTATTGTATATTTGTATTTACAAGAATATAGGTAAGATGCTAAATTGTATGAGATATAGCAATTATATTAGTGAATTAGCATTAAAAAAAATTGACTAATAGTTATCTGGATTTCAATAACCATTTGTGTTTGTTCTAAACCATGTGATGGTTTTCTATCAAGCTTACATATTGAAAACAAAAAATATATGACATTTTTTGTTGCATTAGAAACACATAATCATATTTTTAAGAAATATATTGCGTTTAAAGACTCGTGTCGTGTTGATAGTTTTCACTCTTATTGTGTGTATTTGTGGATCCACGCACTACAAAATTTGTGACATTTGGTCACTATAGCAATTGTGAGCAAAAGATATGAAAAAAGTAACTAAAAGCTATTTTGTCAACTCCCACTAAAAAAGAAAGAGTAAGTAATAAAGGGATCACTAAAAGTCTATTCTTACACAATAATAAGTAAGCAAAATGGTCAATTTTTTAGTGTCTTTTCTCTTTAGTAAGCAAAAGGTGTCAATCTCTTTTACGCCAAAGTCTAATTAAAATCTTTTAGCCACTTTCTTTTACAACTAAGAGTAAGCAAAGGCAAATAAAGGAAATCTTTTAGCCACTTTCTTTACAACTAAGAGTAAGCAAAAGTAAGCAAAGGAAATCTTTTAGCCACTTTCTTTTACAACTAAGAGTAAGCAAAGGTAAGCAAATGAAATGCAGTACGAAGTACGAACTATGTGAATTTAAACCCAATAAAACCCTAATTTTTATGGCGGCGATGGTTCTTTTTTTCTATCTTAAAACAACTGATCTACTACATCTTTTGCGTAATGATTGCTATAACCCCTGTAATTGACTTCATACACATGGTGTTTGATCTCATAACGAGCGCGTTAGGTGATTCTTTACCTTGGGATCATAGGGATTATTTTGTTTTCGTTTTTCTTGGGTTTTGATCGACATCTCTTCAATTTTGTTTTTTAATTATTTAATCACACTTTTAGATTCCTAATTTCCGTGCTATAATTTTCATCTTCAAAACCCTAATTTTTTAAAACCCTAGTTTTTCTTTACTTGGAGTATATTATGGGATCGCAAAGATCTAAGGAGGACGAAGTTCATAAGATTTCAACGTCGGTGTTTGTTACTAATTTTCCTGATCAATCATGTGCTAAGGACCTTTGGAATGCTTGCAAGCAATATGGGTATGTGGTTGATGAGTTTATCCCCAACAGGAGATCGAAGGCAGGTAAGAGGTTTGGTTTTGTATGTTTCATAAATTCTTTGATGTGGAGCGTTTGGTTAGCAACCTATGCATAGTGTAGATTGGTAGACATAGAATTCATGATAGAGCTAAAGAACCAGAACCATGGAAACCAGGCTGAAGGTACTGGAGCACGTGGAATGGTGTATGCCTTTGGAGGAGGAGAAACCGAACAAGACATTAACAACATTGAGGATGAGATTGAAGCTTAAAAGAGAAAGTTGTCTCGCTTTGCCTAGTAAACCCTAAGTTGGAACTATCTTAAACTTTATCTCCTTAGGAGTTCTCGTTGTATTTCTCTTAAATGTTCGTTGTACGAATGACTTTAAATTATCTATCAAATTATCGTATTATATATATTTTTTTATCAATATTAACTTAGATTCCTTATTTACTCTTGCAAACTACTCTTACGAATATCAAGAAATCATAACGCCATTTTGACGAAAATGAGCAATGCATCGTTAGTCCTCAATTATACATGGCCTGATCAACTATGTATAACTCAGGAAAGTACCTTGCCGTGCTGAGAGTAGTCACCTTAAAAACTTCTTGTCAAAAGACAATTTTCTATTTATATCAAGTTCTGCGTGCGTATTCATAAAATGTAATCATCGCGAGAAACCAAACTGACAATAATAATCACTAAGTAAACTCTTACACCACCGCACTATATAAAGTCGACATCATTTTTTTTACAAAAATCCTATGTCCAGAAGTCAAGACGCATCCCTAGTCACCCTAGGACGATCCACTAACAAGTTTACTCGCCATTAAGGAATATACCAATTCATCATTTTCGACGAATACGTAATACCATAGAGCTTGGCAGTTACGACACCACCATAGGTATAAAGTCGTTATCACTCTAAGAAAGATGTTATAACTGACGCGTTAAGCTAAAGGGAATGAAAAAGCCCGCTAGAAGTCGAGCTTTGGTCGCAACAATAAATATTAAACCAACATCACAAATCCTGAACACTCAAGTTAAAGCAAACTAAAAGGGAATGCAAATGAGTTACCAAGCGTGGTAATAAAATATTCGAATGACATAAAATAAAAATAACAAATAGAATTGTTGCCGCAACATTCATTTATTATTCGAGTACAAATGAAAGCTTGAAGTATCCTCCAGGTTTACACCTGGTGAGGATGTAGAAGCTGCTTCTCAGGAGTCTAACCAGGGGAACAGTTTTGTTAGAGAGAATGGCGTAGAAAGGAAAGAGTACGATGAACTGAATTCTGGTTCGAAAAATAATCAGTCAATGAAAGATGGCACGGAATCAGTGGTGTCTGGTCACTTAAAAAAGACAGAATCTCCTCGTACAAGTGGATCTATATTACTTTTGATAGAGGAATTAATTAAGGTGGGGCATACTATGGGGTATAACATGGATGAGTGCACGAAAAATATTGAAGAGATCATTGAGTCGCAAGGAGTGAACGGAGTATTCCGATGAATATGTTGTCTTTAAATATTCAGGGCCTTACCCATAAGGCTAAAAAAGATTGGGTAAAGGAGTTATGTGTATCGAATAAGGTGAACTTTCTTACTTTGCAAGAAACAAAAATGGAGTCTATTGAGTTGTTTGATATTAAGAGGTGTTGGGGAAATTTTGCTTTTGATTATGTGCATAGTGCTTCGGTTGGTAATTCAGGTGGGATTCTTTGCGTGTGGGATTCTAATTCGTTTATGAAACTTAATGCAACCGTATCGGATTATTTTGTTATGGTTAGAGGTACTTGGGTTACCAATGGTAAAATGCTTCTTATTATTTCGGTGTATGCTCCTCAAGAACTAACAGAAAAGAAGTTTGTTAGGAATACGAAATTCCTAGTAAAGTCTCGGTCACTTCATAGATATCGGTAGATAGCGCATATAGCAATATTTGGAAACTAGATAGGCTAGTTAGGAAAAGCCCATGGACAAAGCCCATGGACAAACCCATAACCAACCTAGATAGTAATATCAATACCCTCTCCACACATAGAGAGGGTGTTGGTTCTCTTTGTAATTCACACATAGTTCAATCAACCTTCTTATTTTCCTTTTTTACTTTCTCTCTCAACTTTCTCTCCCTAGTTCATCTTTTGTGTGAAATGAGTTTTCTTCAAAGTTGTTATGGGATTATTTACATCATGTGATTGCTAATTGGAAAGGTGAGGTGATAATCATGGGGGATTTTAATGAGGTTCATAATAAAAATGAGAGACTTGGTTTGATTTATAATGTGCAAGGTGCGAATGCCTTCAACTCCTTCATTTCGAGTGCGGGTTTAGAGGAGGTTCCCCTTGGAGGATGCTCGTTCATATGGGTTCATAAATCTGCTTCAAAGATGAGTAAGCTTGACCGTTTCCTTATTTCTGAAAGTTTAATGATTTCGTGTCCTAAATTTTTAGCTATTACTTTGGACAAATACTTATCTGATCACCATCCAATTATATTGCGTGAATCAACGTATAATTATGGGCGTATTTTGTTTTGCTATTTTCATTATTGGTTCGAAGTGGATGGTTTTGAGAAATTTGTAAAGCAAGTGTGGTATGAAGCTCTGGTAGATGCGTCTAATCCTATGTTAAATCTGATGTACAAGTTGAAGTACCTCAAAAAGAATATTCATGCATGGAATGGTACGAGGAAATGTTCTAAAAATAGTAAATATATGTTGAAAATGAAGTTAATATGTTTCAGATGATATTATTAGTAAAAGAACGAAGGTTGTTAACTCGATTGAAGAGGTGGAGAAATTGCAATCGATGGAGGCGGCACAAAAAGCTAAGATTAAATGGGCAATTAAAGGAGATGAGAATTCTAAGTATTATCATGGGATTTTAAATAAAAAGAGAAACCAACTTTCCATTCGAGGTGTTTTGGCTTATGGAAGTTGGATTGAAATCCAGTATTGGTGAAAAATGAGTTCTTAAATCACTTCAAAAATCGGTTTTAGAGACCTAAAAAGGAGCGGCGTATTCTCAACACGGACTTCCCTTGTAAACGGACTTCTATTCAACAATCGGATATGGATTCGGAGGTGTCTATCGAAGAGATAAAAAGGGCGGTATGGGATTGTGGGATTGATAAATCCCCGGGGGCCGACGGGTTTACGTTCGGATTCTATAGACGTTTCTGGAAGTTAATTGAAAAAGACGTGGTGGCGGCGGTGAAACATTTCTTCCAATCCGGGTCTATTCCTAAAGGTTGTAATTCCTCCTTTATTTCTTTGATTCTGAAGAGTCCCAACGCAAAAATGGTTAAGGAGTTTCGACCGATCAGTTTAATAGGGAGTCTATATAAAATAATTGCTAAAATCTTGGCTAATCGTCTTGTGTTGGTGTTGGGGGATATTGTTAATGAGGTGCAATCGGCTTTTGTTGCGAATAAACAAATTATGGATGGTCCTTTTATTCTTAATGAAATTTTCTAATGGTGCAAGTCAAAGAAAAAACATTCATTCATTTTTAAGGTAGATTTTGAGAAGGCATATGACTCTGTTCGTTG
>BQNB010073318.1:0-12096 GCA_026074375.1 Tanacetum coccineum
ATTCTAGCTATGATGGAATTTATTCGCTTCTTGGCGTGTGCTTTTGGCTCATTTATATATATCTTGAAAAATGCATATGCAGCAAAATTCATTCAAAATTGATTCGCAAAAATTTAAGCCCCGCGGCAACGCGCGGGTACTTTAGCTTGTTACCATATATTACTCATCAGTGAGAATAATCATACATTTTTATTTTTATTGAAATTGCTTAATCGTAGATGATTTTTGTCTTATAACATAAAAGGCCCTGCTTGATGATTACGCTTGTGACATCTAAGTGGGATTTTGAACTTACAAAGCTAACAAGCCACAACTCAAATAGATCAAAACTTAGGGTGTGTTTGTTTCATTAAGATGTTTTATGTCTGAATCTGACTACCACATCTTACTGATAAGAGGTGGCTATAATGTCTGAATCTGAATGAAATAATGTTGTTTGTTTTTTCATAATTGTCTGAATGATTTTTATTGTTTATTTTTTAAAGGATAAATAAAATTATAATTATACGATGAATAAGTAGCTTATGTAAATATGAAACAAAACATTTTTATCATAAATTTAACACAATAATAAACCATTAAATACATTATCTTAATTTTAACATAGTAAAAACTATTACACGGACTGTCTTAAAATATATAGAAATTTAACGCAATGAAAAAATAATTAAGTAATTTATCTAAAACAAAATAATTCAAGACCTAACATGCATTATTTGTGCCGCGATGTCATCTCATAAGTTAATTATATACGGAGTAATGCATCTAAATGTATTCAAATACATCTAATTTATATATATGCGTGTATAATATGTGATTATTTTTATTTCCTACCTTTTAATTTAACGAGGTTTTTTCAGTACATGATCTTAAGTCTAAACTTATAAAATTGAGCTTTTTTTCTCTAGTTTTAACAGCAAACTACTCCCCGTTAAATTAAAGAAACTAGATGTAGAATTTTTTTTTGTTTTGACAAAATAGTTGCGCTAAATAAAGCATGCACAAATTTCTAGACTACAAACTCATCCAATTTGATCATTAATCCTCACGTGGCTTTTCAGTATTTACTTTCAATATTTATTTTTTCTCTCTCTTAAAAGATCTCATCATCTTCTCCACAACACAACATCCATTTTCTTCTTCATTCAAAGTATATTTGATGCCTCCATCTACGTGGTGAAGTTTTTAAAGGGTTAAGAGGTGGTCAGATTTGCTCATCAAGTCTGACTCAGTAAGACAATATAGATCTTACCGCGTCTGAATGTAAACAAAAAAATAAACAAGCCTTATGTCTGACCGTCTCTTACTGGTGACCTGGTAAGACGTTTTTTAAGAAAAACAAACACGCCCTTAATAGAGGCAACCCCAACTGAGAAGCTCTTTAAGAACTAACAAAAAAGGGCTTTTGCGGTGATTCCAACAGATCTATTGAGCAATAAAAAAGTAAGTAAGTAACTCCCAATACCGTCTTCCACGGGTTATGGGTCCCAATACCGTCTTTCACAGTGTATGAGGGAGGTTGAGACGTAGACAGCCCTACCCCATCCAAAGGATAGAGATTCTTCCCTTTCCGGTTCTACCAAAGGTAGGAAAAGGACCTCCGGCATTTGATAGGAGTGGGAGGATCAACGCTTCTAACCTCCAGTCTCCAAAGGCAAAAAGCGCGTTAAGTACTAACCCCATTGATCCACAACCATAATCCAATCAACACAAATAATTTACACAAGACGCCACAAGCTATAACTATCTCGCTAACCTCCATGTACATTTTCATAGCTCATAACAATATAGATCTCCTATAGATCTAATCTACAGTAGGCCAACCCCAACTCTAAGTATGAAGAAAAACCAACAACACGCGCCATTAACAATACAAGGGCACCCTTAAAAAGTTTAACTTCCATTCATAGTCGGTTAGCTCATTGAAATGGCTCGGTCAGTTAACCAACTCCACAACGAATAGGCGTCTCCTTGCATTGATTTTAAGTTGAGTGTAATTAGAGCACGTAAGACCAGAGAAATAGTATTGCACAAATGACAAAACCAACCGCATTTGCTAGTATCATTACCTCCCATATACACTTAATTTCCAAATTATCTTGTGTCTACCTATATAATGTTTGTTCTAAGCGTACGATAAACCCACAAATTTATGAACACAAGTATTACCACGTTTGATGGTTTAACTTGCATTTTAACGTTACAGGAAACACCCTAAAACAGAAAAACTATGTATACCAACACCAAGACTTAGAACCACAATTTTTTGTTATTCTTAGATCCGCAATACACATACTAACGCGAAAAACTTTTTTGACAACTAATTTCGAAACTTAGTCGAAAAACTAATCATATATTCCATCATATGCCACTAGTTATAGATGATTTATAAATCAACTCAGACTAGTAGTAGCAAGACCACAGAGAGGACCAAAACAACCCCGTCACATCAGCCAGCGCCAACTCAAACTCAGCTTATCTCTCTTAGACCAAACACATAACCAAATGCTCAAAATAAGAAGACTGCAGTCACCAACAAAAAACAACCTCACAAAAAAAATGAACAAACACTTTGAATCTTTCGGTTGCCTGACAGACCAAACAAATGCGTTTTAAAGGGGGACGCGTTCGGTTTGGTTTCTGTTGGCCAAACGGTTTGATCCCATTACTATCAGTCTAATAATAATAACCACCTGTTAGGTGCAATTCTGAAAAACTAAAGCCATTCTAGAACTTAACCGAAGGAAACACCAAGTTATGGTAAATTACCAGATATTACTTATCATTAGGGACAATAATCATACTTTTTTTGTAAACAAATTTGCTTGACGAATTTTTGTCTAAAAAACATCAAAAAAGGCCTGCTTGATAATTAGGCTGTGACAAACAGTTAAAACTAAGTGGTGGGGTTTTGAACTTACTAAGCTAACAAGCCAGCTCAAGAAACCCCCAAATTGAAGACATTTGATAGATGGTTTAATTTGCATATTAACGGTTGCCCTAACTAAAACAGAAAAACTATGTATACCAACACAAAAAGTTAGCCCATCCCCACACAGGAAGTCCATCGAACCAGAATTAGTATAGAAGTGATAGAAACACAACGATTTTAAAATCTTAAAGTTCTTATATAATAAGTAAAAATGAAAAACATGTCATAAGTGAATGTGATTTTTATTTAGAAACACGATTTGTGATATTAAAAATGTGTGTAATTTAGAAAATATTGGCTCACTTTGAGAGCTATAAGCAATGTTTTGAAAACCGGGTCTCTATCGACCCGGTCTAGTCACCGGGTTACCGGTTCAACCGTCGGGTCAACCCGGTTTTCAAAAGCAAATAAAAAATAATAATATTTGCAATAAATATATAAATTATATATATAAATTATTAATATACCTTATATTTAGCTAAAAAACGATTTACTACTAAATATAACATGTAACAAATAAAATTACGTCGTAATTATATATAAAAAACAAGAAAAAACCAAAACTCGGTCGGGTCTCGAGAACCGGGTTGACCCAACGGGTCAAACCGGGTTTCGAAAATATTAAACCTAGTTTAATTTGACCCATTTTTTCGGCCGAAACCGGTTCAACCGGTTGACCCGGCCGGGTCGAACCGGGTTTCAAAACACTGGCTATAAGTAAACGCATTTCTATATCCTAGTAACAGAAAATAAGTCCCCATGAAGTCAATCAGGAGATAATGACTATATCCAATATGTATCAACATGACTTCACCTGAGCCACTGACAACCAGATGAATGGTAAACCAAAGTCCTTATCAGAGTTGCAACCATCTATCGTAAAGGACGATAGGATAGCAACATTCAATCAGATCATATGCTCCATAGTGATTATTCAGAATAGTGATTATCGTAAAGCCAGTTTTATGACGGCATATAAACAAACATCGATTTTGACCAAATGGGTTTCCAAATAAAACTTTCAATACAAAACGAAGAGTCTGAAACAAGGTTTGAAAACATAAACAGATACCTTTGACATGGAAGTACAATGATAATAATTTGAACCGATAAAACTAAGATAGAAGCATGCTCCTGAAACGATCCAACAAAAATACTTTGAGACAAAGAGAGTAAAATATCATCTTTCCGGTAACCCTCTTATCTTTTCATTCATTTCTTCCTTTTTCTTAAATTGTAGCTGCCCGACTTTAGGTTTTCTCCTTCCACCACCAGATTCAAGACACTACAAAGATGATCAAAATCATTCAAACAACAGCGATGCGAGTCCCATTTCACCTCAAACTTCTTTTTGTATATATCTTCAAAAGAACTGAGCCGGATTGCACCACCATGCTTATCGAGTAATTCATGAACATTAGACTTCAAAATTTTCCGTCTGTTTTCTACCATACGAGCAGACATCACATATGTGTTATTTCTTTCTGTATCTTCATACAACAACACCATGTCCTTCTGGCGCATCACATCAAGGTGCTCCTCAATAGTCTCCTCACCTAAGGACTCGTCCAGTGATCTGTTAAACTTTTTCTGGTAACTTATCTTTAACCAAAACAAACGAGACATTGGAACTCCCAAAAAATAGCTTTCAAGTATTTCTTGAATCTCAAGGTCGACAACTGAGGATTTCTTTGCCATATTTGTATTAGTCAGTGTAGATCAAAAAAAGCTTGAATGTACCTGTTGATTGCCAAAAAATATAATTATCAGCATCTTTGTTCATCACACTCGGCGAAAGTTTATTTGCAATAGATTTTGGGACTCCGTGCTTCACATCCAGATTTGGTAAGTCACTTATATTAATCTTGAAGTGCCTAAAGTTTGATAAGTTTACAAGTTTACAGCGAACATGTGACCACTAATTCAGAAAGCTCAAAACGACAAGCCAGTTGAGAAATCCAATAAGTAAGAACTATAAAGATTTATAAGCCTATATATTGTAAAGATTATGAGATTAGTCCCTACGCCAACTAACTTTATACTAAAGAGTTGTCATTGTTGCATGCCTATGTTGGTGAACCGATATTTTCTTTCCAAATGTTGGGTGCAATTCTGGAAAACCTAAGCGGTTCTAGAACTTAACGGAGTGAAACACCAAATTATGCTATCTTACCATATATTACTCATCAACGAGAATCATCATACATTTTAATTTTTATTTTTATTTTCTCGTCTGTAAACAAATTTGCTTAAGAAATTGCTTAATCGTATATGATTTTTGTCTATAAAACATAAAAGGCCCTGCGTGATGATTACGCTTGTGACATCTAAGTGGGATTTTGAACTTACAAAGCTAACAAGCCAGCTCAATAGATCAAAACTTCCCAACCGAGAAGCTCTTTAAGAACTAACAAAAAAGGGCTTTTGCGGTGATTCCAACAGATCTATTGAGCAATCCAATCAATAAATAATTGCACATGACCCACAAGCTATAACTAATCTCGCTTACTCCATGTATATTTTCATAAGCTCATATAAATATATCTCCTATAGATCTAATCTACATGTAGCCAACCCAACTTAGTAGGAAGAAAAACCAACTACACCAGCATCAAACTTATACAAGGGCTACCCTTAAAAATAGTTTAACTTCCATTCGTAGCGGTTAGCCCATTGAAAGGCTCATTATAACTTACAACTTAGTAGGTCCTTGCAGTGATTTTAGGTGTGTGTGTGTATTAGAGCAAGCAAACCGAGAAATAGTTACATAAATGACAAATTGCTAATATCATTACCTCCATATACACTTAATTTCCAAATTATCTAGTGTCTACCGATATAATGTTTTTTCTAAGCGTACAATAAACCCACAAATTTAAGAACACAAGTATTAACACGTTTGATGGTTTAACTTGCATTTTAATGTTACAGGAAACGCCCTAAAACAGAAAAAACTATGTATACCAACACCAAGACTTAGAACCGCAATTTAAAGGAATCATCCAATGATGGTCATATTTGTTATTCTTAGATCCGCAATACACATACTAACGCGAAAAACTTTTTAACAACTAATTTTGAAACTTACTCGAAAAACTAAACATGTATTTCATCATATCCCACAGATTATAGAACATTTATAAATCAGCTCAAACTAGTAGTAGCAAGACCACAAAGGTGACCAAAACAACCCCGTCACATCGGCGGCCAACTCAGCTTCTCTCTCTTAGACCAAACACATGACCAAATGCTCATAGTAAGAAGACAGTCACAACGAAAAACAACCTCAGAAAAAATAAATTAATAAAAAAAAAACTAACACACACAAACACTTTCAATCTTTCGGTCGCCTGACAGACCAAACAAATGCATTTTGAGGGGGGACGTGTTCGATTTGGTCTCTGTAGGGAGGAGGACACGTCTTAACTGGCAAGACCAAGCAAATGGTTTGGTCCCATTACTATCAGTCTAATAATAAGCTGTTAGGTGCAATTCTGGAAAACTAAAAGCCATTATAGAACTTAACCGAAGGAAACACCAAGTTATGCAAAATGATCCATAGGATAATAGATCTTTGATTGTATGAAATTTTGATGGATATTTGTGTTTACCTGGGAAGACAAAAACTAACTAACTAATTGGTAGAAGAGAAAAACAATAAACAACTTTATTATTAATCCAATAAAAATGAATCAAACCCTACTTTTGAATATTAGGTACCGATTGAATGATTGATTATAAAACAAACAGAAAATATGAGAATATGAAAAAGTAACCGACTGAATAGCTCACGGTGGATGGATGGATATGAATGATCATAAACCCAACACATCAATACAACTAGTGTTGCAAAATTCGGCCTAGGCAGGCATGGATGGATTTTAACTAATCGCGTTAGGTAAAAAAATCGGGCGGATTCATCAGATAAAAATCAGCCAAATCGGAAAAACAAATATGGGGCTTATAGATGGATATAAAACAAACAGAAAATATGAGAATATGAAAAAGTAACCGACTGAATAGCTCACGGTGGATGGATGGATATGAATGAATGAGAATCGCTCATGGTGGATGGATATGAATGAATGAATATGTTTATGTTGGTGATGGTTGTGACCCAAATTTTAGATGAGGCTTTTTTATTTTTTATTTTCGCCCAAAACTATTCACTAATTAAAGAAAATAAGGTAAATTACACCGTTGGTCCCTGTACTATACCCCGTTTACCCGTTTGGTCACCATATGACAGGGGATGCCCCGTTATTCCTAACGACGGTTATTTTAGTCGTTATCCTAACCACGTCGCCCTTCCACGAAGGGCATAATCGTCTTTTCACTGTTTAAAATTTGTCTTTTTTTAATTACACGATTGGTCCCTTGAGGTGTATTTTCTCCCTTCCCGCCCATCTCATTTCTGACCGCCATTTTTTCCCAAGAACCAAACATACCTAAAATCTATATCATCTACATCCCTAAAATCCTAAAAACATTAACAAAACAACAACATGCATAAATCAAAAGACTTGATTGAACTTAATTTTTGGCCAATTAGATTTACATGTAACAACTTCAAAAGATAAGATATACAACCACAACATATAAAAGTCATTACATTCAACCATTAATAAAACAAAAATGACTAACTACCCGTTACATATGAAAACCTAATCATTTAAATCCATTCTAGCCACATGACCTTCATTCTCATTCTCATGGATACCAGCCAGAGTTTCAGCCATCACATCTGTTAAACCGGCAAGCTTAGCGGTTTCTCTAGCATGAGTTTGTTTCAAACACTCCAAAGAATCAACAACCACCCCACGCTCTCCTAAAGCCTTCATCTCACGAATCAACACATGACGCCTGGCGTTTTTCCTCCTCAAGTCATCACAACGATCATGAAGAAATTTTAACAACCCTTCTTCTTCGACAATCTCTTGCGCAAACCAAAACCACATACGTTTATGTAACTCCGTCGAACCGGTAATCTCCACACGTTCATCCAAAACCTCGAAAGTGGTCATTGAATAAAATTTTAGATAAACAATTTAGATGTATACGTGAGACAAAATGAGTGGTACTACCCTATAAATAATCAAATCAAAATATCGATTTTCGTGCATAGAACCTGAGATGTCATCATTCCAAGTAAAAAAATAAAGCACCGCCGTAACTGCATACCACCATTTAAGTATGGGTATAAAATATTAAATTGCATCATCAGTCTTTGTTCTTAAAAAAAGTTGCATGAATAGTCCTTATTTATTTAAGGCCTTTCCCATTTAAACGAGTGTTGGCTCTGCGTTTCCCCGGGACACATATATTTAAAAACATTCCACACACAATCTATTTAATTCTCACTAAGAAACCTGACTCTTCTCTCCCAAAACCCACCAAACCCTAAATCAAACTTCATATCAATGACAGATTCCTGGAAATCTATGGACTTGAATAAGTTTGTAGTAAAGGGTGACATGATCGATTATGTTTTACACAATTATGGAAGTAACTAGCAGGTTCATGATGCTATAGCTGATGACATAGTCGGTAATTTATTGAAAAGAGAGTGGGAGAAACAAGAGCGTGTGAAATGTAAGTGTAAAAGGAATGTATTATTTGTTACTTGTTCATATTCTGTTATTTTACCCATCATTTTAGTTGTTGCTTACGTATTGAGTGTTTGTTGTATGTGTAGATTACAAAAGAAAGGTAATAGAAATGAAGATTCTGGAGCTTCTTGAACAGAGGATTGAGAAAGTTGGAAATATTCTTAACAAGGGAAAAGAGAAAATGGATATTAACAAGGGAAAAGAGAAAATGGTGATTGAAAGAGGTAATAGTTCTTTTGAGCATATTGCATAGGAAACTAAGTTTAAGAAACAATTGATTTAATCCAAACACCATTTTAAGTTAAATGTATCTTATTAAATAAGCTGTAATGAACCAATGTACATTTGGTAACTAAGTTTAGGAAACAAGCTGATTTCATCTAAACACCCCTTTAAGCTTATACCTTAGGAAATAACCTGAATTGAAGCAATGTGGATTTGGAAACTAAGTTTACCAATCATATCTTATTGGCAGCAGACACAAGCTGTGATCATAAACCTTTTCAAGTTACATATGATGAAAGCTCTGATCATAACCTTTTTCAAGCTACCTTTGATGAAAGCTCTGATCATAACCCTTTTCAAGCTACCTCTGATGAAAGCTCTGATGACACCTTAAAGTCAAGCTCTGAGGATACTTGTAGCTTTGATTCTACTTGGGAACAAAAAGACGCTTCTAAAGGTAAACCATGGTCTAGATCTACACAAGGGCAAAAAAAATATTTTGATGGTACACAAGGGTCAAGGTCTGCAAAAGTAAAAAAGCTAATATTCCATCATGGATTTTACAATTTTATGATGATCCAAGTTCAAATGAGCATAGGACTGTTTATAAAGGTAGACCGGGGTCAAGCTCTATAAATGCAGCAATCACGAAACATCTTGCACCCACAATCCCTAAAATAGGGTCAACCTGTACAACTCTTCTAGCTCCAACAAAAAGGCCACCTCTAGTGACGCATTGCATTTTGGGCCTTGCAACTGTTAAAACTTAGCAACAAATTCTGAGTAAGGAATTTGGAATTAAAAAATCCAAAGAGGATGTTGGAGGAAGTTCAGATGTAAGGAGGAAAGGTAAAAGAAGACGTTGTAGGAACTGCAGTTTGTGCTTGTGAAGCTTGTGCATGCTTTTGTGAAGATGGGTGGGTTCATCTTTTGGTTTATTGAAAAAACATGTAACTTTGACATTGTTGTATTGGTCTTAGTAGATTTAACTTTGTTAATACAAATAATGTTGTGGAGATTGTTTAAGCTCGAGATTGATTAGATCTCATACCTAGGATATCATAACATTGATCACGCAGCGGAAAATCAAATAAGAACAACAATGTTATGAACAAGGTTTTATTCATAAACTAACTATAACATATTCATAAACTAACTAATACATAGATGTTGATCATGCATCTATTACTATGCTAACTAATATACACACACGTGTGTTCTTCTATTAGACTCTCATTGGAGAGTTCTAACTATGCTGGATGATTAAAACTATGTACCTTAGATCTCCTTTTATAGTGCAAGGAGTCAAGGTTTACATGGAAACTAATAATGATAATAATGATAAAATCAATTAGTTATTCAATCATTATCTTTGACCAAATCTTAATTTCTTCCACCAGCTTGTAGAATACTTTAATGACAATTTTGGTCCTTTTGTTTCCATCTTGTTTCATTCGTGTTTTGTCTTATCAACTCAAATATAATTCCCAACAATCTTCCCCTAGTTGATAATGACAAAACCATACAAGCACAAACTTCCCCTGAAGTTAATATACGAATGAAATTTCCCCTTAATCCATGCTATACCACTAAGAATCAACAGGTTGCAAATCATTAATCTTCTTCCCCTTTTGTCATCATCAAATAGGGGTCTTCTGTATATAAGCAACTCTTAAACACTTCCCCTTAAGTGGTACATGTAGATGGTTAATCATGTTAACATTAAGCTTCCCCTGAAAGTATGCTAACCATCTCTTGAATCACGAACTCAGTAGGCTCCAAATAGTAATTATTGATGAAGAAAAATGAGTATAACCCATATGTTAAAGAAGTAGAATTTCCCAAACGTGTGTCTTATGTCTTGTACTATCCACATGACGTCAAACTTATACCAAGACCAAAATATAAGTAGATCGCAATCTCTTGACAAAATCCTCATTTATCCTATAAAATGAGACACTGAGCACAATAACGTAACTCCTTCAAGTGATAACAAAACCGTCATTGCTAGATATGTCAAGTCTTCATCACATCATTTAAGCACGAACAAGTTATCCTTGACCAGAGGATATAATAAGAACACGCATATGTGAAACTCAACTACAACATCAAATAAACAAAAACCATTTTTCTTCATAATAATCCCCAAAAACGAGCCATTATTTCATCATTGTTCGAGATCCAAACGCGTCAAAAACATGTACTATCCGATGTCGGTCAAAGCTACCGGTACAAACTCTTTTATCGGACAGAACCAACGGTACAAACTGCTTCAACAAGCAGTATTAACAAACCAAGCACTTAGCGATGCTTTATTCTGTCTCAAAACTGTCACTAAATTATAACAGATTCCATGTCTCCTTCCTCCCATATAATTAGTGACTCTTTTAACTGTCAATGTTCTGTCGCTATTCTGTCACAGATTCTGACAGAATTAACTTTGCAACCACCAGTGTTAAAAATACATTACCAGTATTAACCTTTAACCTTGGCAGAATTAATCTTGAACCGCAGCAGTACTAAGTAAACGAGCATTATTAATATTATTTGAGCCTCTTTTAACATAAAACCCATGTTCCAAAACAATATAAACTGGAACTTCATGTGCAAATCATATTGAGCCCAAACAGCAGAAATAACCATGAAGCACAAGAGTATTAATAATACATGAGCATTACTTACTTGGACACGAACAATATTAATTCCTTTTGGTCGAACAGTATTAAACATATACATGTGCTGTCATATCTTCTATTTTTATAGAAGATCTCTTTGTCTATGTTCACAATAGCAGCTATATTCATCTTCGGGTCCACTAGCAGCAGAAACGTATGTTCAAATCACAAACAATCACGTCCAGCACATATATGTAATTTTGGAATCAATCCCTAAAACTTAGGGATTTAAACCACGATCATAGCAAAACATATCCAAGTCTGCTGAATTTCTTTTCTTCCGAATCAGTTCTCAACAACATCCACAATTCACGCATACATAATCATACCCATAATCACGACATAACCGCTTTTTGCATGCTTGACGGTATTTTTTAGTAACATTCCATGTGCTACTTTTCTCTTGACATGTTTAATATATAAACATGTGCTACTTTTTGTCTCCAAACGAATAATCCAATCTGTCAACCTTCATCTCCTACGTGATTACAAAAACACTACCAGATGCACAATCGAATACCATCATATTTGAAACCAACAGCTGTACAATCCATCATAACTATGACATCCAATTTCACGTGCTACTTTTCTCTTGACATGTTTAATATATAAACATGTGCTACTATTTGTCTCCAAACGAATCATCCAGTCTGTC
>BQNB010073318.1:18932-32157 GCA_026074375.1 Tanacetum coccineum
TGTAATCGTTCAGTTTTTGGTATCATTCGTTAACTCGGTTAGTTTACCTTGGCTAAAACAATTACTCTTGTATTAATTACTACCTTCGTCCCATAATAAGTGTCCACTTTGACTTTTTTAGTCTTTCTTATTCAACTTTGACCATAAATATTTTTATTTATGTTATTCAATACTTGATAAAAAGTATATAAATGGATTAGATTTTAAATATGTTTTTATTAGTATCACTTTCATCATGTATTATATAACACAAATAAAAATATTCATGGTCAAAATTAAACAAGAAATACTAAAAAAAGTCAAAGTGGACACTTATTATAGGACGGAGGGAGTATGATGTTTGAAGGCTAATACCTTCGGGTATTAGCCGTTATTATGAAGATCTGAATGTTTGGTTTTGTTTATATCTCGATAGCTTAATTTATCGTTGTATGCTTGTTTATGTTTATCAATTCATACTTGTTTACGTGCTTTTGTATGCGACCTATCATTCAATTGGATCAAGTGATACGAACCAAGTAATCTAGATGTCGGGACAGCTCTCCATATAGTATTTTATACATCTAGAATCATAGGATCACAAGTATTGTCCTTCTAAAATCATGCTAAGGATACGCTTCTGGCTTAACTAGTTAACGGAAACTGCCTTTGGTTTATTGAACATGTTGACTAGTAGGTGAATCTAGATAATTCAACAAATAATGTTCTGATTCCATTGGATAGTTGGACAAGTGGACTACTAGTGTATAAATTACCATTAAGCAGTAAGTGGGTAAAGTCTCTATGAGCTAGGGTTTAACAAGATCACCATTGCTTTAATCCCTAAGATAGATTATAATCAGGTAATAAGGATGCTTTATGCGGATGCTTTAATTGTGACAGAATTAATGTGTCTAGGTCTTAGGATGAAGTCCCGCCTAAGTCTAAGAATGATATGCCTCTTCGAGATAAGTAATCATTGCACTGAATAAACAAACCAACTTCTAATCGGATTAATGATGGCTAATACAGTTTTCTATCATAAGGCTCGACCGCTCTTTTATCTTCTGTTAATTTGCTTGCGTGGGTTAAAGTGTCTTGAATTGATTGTAGTCACCAACCAAACCCGTGCCAGTCTCTCAGGCTGAAACCCCCCTTTTACCTGTTAGAATTAGGATTAGAACTAACATAGGATTAGCATAGGTTTGACTTAGATTAGAATTAACTTAGATTAGATAACCAAAATATAAATAAATTGAGAGATTTAACCTCGCTTCAAGTGTTCGACACCCTACTTACCACAAATCTACCACCGACCAGGTACACAGCCTGTTAAAGTGTTGTTTTTGGTTAAGTCGGCAAAATATAAATTTAAAACTTGAACTATCATAAATAAACACCACACAACGACACATTACTATTAAATGAGTGGAATTGGGATATGGATGAAATATAATGAAATAGAGCCACTTCGAGGTTCCTTATGAAATGAGGCATGGAAGGGAGCCACTACGAAGAAGTTCCGGGAGTTACGAAGGAAGCTTCGAGCTCATATTGGTCATGGGTTGAGAACGGGAATGGAACTCTATGAGATAGAATCTCCCGTTGTTCCTTAGTAGCTCAGTGGTAGAGCGGTCGGTTGTTAACCGATTGGTCGTAGGTTCGAATCCTACTTGGGGAGATTTGAAAATCATCGTCAGCACCCCGGTGTAGGTCCGGGATACTCCTTTGTTCCATAGCCCTTACAACTATCCAATTAAGAATTCTCAGATGTACTAGTACTAGCAGTGGTGCATCAAAGATGCAGTCGTCGATTCTCCCAAGAGGCCACAATTATCGCGAGCAAACATATTAATGACGAGGAAAGCATTTTATAGTTTCCTCTCCTCTATTCCTTAAACACTTTCGTATGATATCTAATGCAAACAAGACATATATTAGATATAATTGTTAATCTCTAATGAAATCAAATCATCCCATGTTTCCTTTTTATTTTTTGTTTTCAATATCAGTTCTTCAGTTATTTTGTTTTTGTTGATTGTTGATTAAAACAGTTTTCAATTATAAAACTATAAAATTATCAGGAAAACCAGCCCGCAACTCGTCAGGTTGACCCGTCCCAAAACCCACCCTCCCGACCCGAAACCACCCTTACACAACCCGCCCAGTTTACCCAACTTGGAAACCGCCCGCCCGACCTGAAAACTCACCCGCAACCAGCCGGTATTTATGAAATAGCCCCTCGGGTATTTACGAAATAGCCCCTCAAACTATGTGTAAAATTACAGAAACTACCATCACTTAGAAAAATACAAAATACCCCCTCCCCCCACTAACGGCTGTTAAGTAACGACCGTTAGTTTATTTTTTTAACAATTTACAAAAATAGTCCTTGGGTTCGGCCATTACTTAACGAACGTTAACTTAATTTTTTTAGCAATTTACAAAAATAACCCTTGGGGTTTTCGGTCCGTTGCAGCGTTAGTCCCTCGCGGCCCGCGGCGGAGCGCGAGTAACCCACCTCGTTATGTATAATTATGAATGTATTTGCTAACAACCATGGGTATTGTTTAATTTAAAATGATACTCTACAAGTGGGAATTTGATCATTTAAAGACAAGTTTGGGACAAAAGGAGTATATGATTGTAGTTTTTTTATCAGGTTTGGAAGAAAATGTTACAATAGTATTGGTTGGCATAAAATTAAGGTTGGACCTTTGTATTAATGATGTGTTAAAAGTATTTGATATTTCTAATTAAACTTCAGAATCATATAACAATAGTTCAAAGTTTTACACTGAGGCTATGTGTGTTTTAATGACATCAAACAACTTGTTGGAAGTAAGTATAACCGGGGGTCTATTGTATGTTCTAAAATTGGCTAAAAGTACCAAGTGCCAACCGAGCACCATCAACTTGTGGTTGTAATTTTATTATCTTCTAAAGAGTTCACCACACAAGGAGTTGCGTCACCTCTTCATCTTTTGTTTCGTGTCTTGCCCCCTCTTTACTTGTGCTTGAAAATTAGATGCCTTATTATTTTTTTAAGGAATCTCTATATGAAAATGGTTTATGTAAGGGCACGAGGTTGCTATGTAAACATTTTGATCCTAGTGTCATCGATGCTAAGATTGCTGTTAGACAGCATTATGGAGTTCGAGTGCTTTTGCCAAGAATTCCTCTTGCTCTATCTGAAGAAGACATGTTCCCTTTCAAACTAAAGAGAACACAATTTCATGTGCTCCTTAGCTTTGCGATGACTATCAATAACGCTCAAGGCCAAACATTTCCAAATGTGGGTGTCTATTTGCCCGACTCTGTTTGATCGCTTGGCCAATTTTATGTTGCGTTATCTAGAGGGATATCACATAAAAATACAAAGGTATTAGTGAAGCCAATCAAAGAGTTCGGTCAAGGAGGAGTTTACACCTCAAATGTCGTGTACCAAGAAGTTTTACACGACGAGAAACGTGCATTGTTAGTTATATCTCATAATTGATGTAATGTTTTATTTTCTGTTTCACCAAATATTTTTATATGTTCTTTGATACTTATTAAATTTTTTTGCTTGATTTGAATTATCGCATGTTATAACCGTTTGCAATTACATTTTGATATTTTCACCTTCTATTTTGAACGTTACATGAAACACTTACCACAATGTCGTATATCGTTAATTGTCTACTGCTAGGAATTTCCATTGCTATGCTCGGGTACTCGCTTAGTCTCACGTAATGACTGAATCATTTTTAATCATTTTTATTGGTTTTAGGGGAGTGGAGTAGGGCAAAGAGGAGCTTCGTAGTCGAACCACTATAAATCATCGTGTCTTTTGTTTGATCTTTCCTATCCTTAATTATATACATATTGCATTTACTTACATATTTATTACATCGCTATCATATAGATACTTGTGTATCTCTTGAATTCACATAAGTAGACAATCTAAGTTTTAATTTTTAAAACGATAAAAACTAATCAAACCTCTTCTAGTTTCCACAATAGAGTATTTAGATTTGTTGAGTTTTTATTTTTACATCTTTAAAACACTCTTAAAAGGTTATTAAAATAATATAGTCTTGTTTGTTTTGATTTCTTATGTTTGATTAGAGAAAAATTCTTGTGTTTGAATAAAGGTTTTGTAAGAAATTAAGATTCACTATATCGGGAGATCAGGGTAGCTCAAAAGGTAAATAAGCCATTGTAGAGAGAGAAATTATCTAATTTTCAAAGGTTTTATTAAAATGAATAGGAAAATACAAAATGTGAGCTTCACCCCTCTAATGAAGATGAGAGGGGTATTTATAGTCCTAACAAAAGACATCTTTTTTATAATTACATTTCTAGTCCTTGTGATTTAGACTATTAATAATCTAGTGTAATTCCCATAATGACACCACATTTGTATTCCTAACAATCTTTCTGTAATGTGGTGGCATACGGGATTACTTACAATGTATCCTACAAGTACAAATATAAGTAAAAGCATCCCAAGATTCTTCCAAAGCTAAAGATATTTGCTGTTTCATTTTCTTCAACATGTACTTCAGCTTGGATCTTCTCTTCACTTGTAGACAATACATTGTAATATGTATAAACTCAATTAACTTTCATCAGTTCATACTGCATGCTCTTCAAGCAGATTTCTTCATCTACTTTTTTTAATCGAAGTTTTCGAATCAGCGTCCCCCCAAACAAACAACCGTTTGAAGCAAATCTAAAACTTTGATGTAGTTGACACATCTTCTAACTATAGCAGTTTTAAGCACACATCAGACTTTGTAGACGATGAAGTAAATCACACTTACCAGTAAATCTGACTTCTTCATTGCGGATAGGCAGCAAATCCCTTCAGGGGAACATGCAAAAAATCAACAAGATCTTCTCACGTGTGCACATACTTCACACAAAACAACCCGTAGAGGTCGAAACTATAACACCAAAGTCAATTAAGTCCCGGATGTTGTATACATCAAAGTCAACTAAATCCCCAATGTACACATTTCTTCCCCCTGATTGTTGCAATCTATCAAAATATTCAACCAAAAGAGAAAATATCCAAAGAAAGTTGAAAGAGTATGAAAGATTATAAAAGATGGACACATCTCTTTCCCTGATTATATTTGATATCATCAAAATAATCATGACCTTTGTACGCCTGAATACTCGATAATACGATCATGTGCGAAGTAGCAGAAGTTCGGTTAAGCACAAAACTATCTCGTAAGAATCAATCGCAGATAAAAAATCTATATTCTTTTCTCCTCTGACTAATTCGTTTCCAACCTCTTATTCTGTCAGTTATCCGTTATGACCACTATTGGAGAAAACTTAGTATTACAAACTTGATGCTGAAGTAGAAAAACCCAGACTTGTGTCTTATGTCTTGTACTATCCATGAAAAAGAACGGCGTAGAGAACTCGCGCCGCACCTTGCCAAATCTCTAAGTACTATATACTCCTCAACCAACCAACCATCAAGTATAAGTAGTACGCCACCTCTTGACTAATTCCACAACTGAATGTGGTGTTAGCTTACCCTATGAGTCGTTAAGAACTAACTTTTGGGTTTATAGATCTCACACAAATAACTAGATTAGCCAAGTTTTCATCATAATCATGTATTAGCTCAAACAAGTTATCTATAAAGTCATCATCCCACCATCCCTGACTTTTAAGATATGATAGGACCATGCACCCATGAAATTCCACTTCAACTTTAAATGTGTGATAAAAAATTATCCCCATAGACATTTCTTGCAGTTAAATCCCAAAACTAGCCTTTTTAAGGGTTAATGTGAATCTTTGATAAGGATCTTTTTAGCAATACGCGATGTTTTTATAAGTCTGCGTTCACTCATTGTCCAATAAGTATTCCAATAATTAGACTATATCAAATTTGTGCCCTTTAACTAAAATTAGCCTAATTTTTGGATATCATAAGGCCCAACCAAAAATAAGCAGCAGCCCATAATATGTAGTATAACACTTTCGGTAGTCCAACACATACACAATTTGGATAAAGCTCATTGATTAATAACCCAACCCCTGATTTTGATATATAACACTTAGGTATCACAAAACCTAACTCACTCATACTAAAACCATCCGCCTCTTTTCTCCTCTCTCTCACACGCAGTCAAACACTTTCTCCCACATCCACCCTTATCTCTTCATCTGATAAAAAAATCCAAATATACCTCGTTTCTTTCTCCTTAAATCGAATAACATCTTCACACAAACTTATCTTCATCCCTCAAATAACAACCACAAACTTGTCTTGTTGTTACAGACCCACGAGAGAAGACCCAAGTATCATCGGCTTCAAGATCATTTAAATGGTCTCAGGTAGGTTTTTGTTGTTTGTTACGTGTTCTTGGGTTTTTGATAACCAAAGATCTATGATGGCTATTCTTTTCATGTTGTTGAACTGTTAAAGGTCACACATTTTTTGTTTCAACATGAAAGAGCAACTAAGATCATGTTTGTGTTTTCTATTCGGTTTTGAGTCATGTTTGTGTGGCTGAGATGAATTGCCATGTGTGGTGTTTAAAGGGGATAGGATAGAAGAGGATGGAGTTGTTATGAAATTGTTGACAGTTCTTGTTGGATTTTGGTTGTTATGGTTGTGATATAAATCTATTTTTTTTCTTTTTCGAAACCAAAATCTGAAACCAAATCTTTCATAAGCAAAATTTCGTATATGACCACAGTTTACGAAACCTTTTACCAAACCTGTTACGATAACCATTTCCTAAACCATAACCTTTTATGAAACCATAACCATACCTACGAAACCGATTTTCATATCCACACTTTCGGTAAGCAACTTTCGTAATTTACTTTCGGTAAGCAGCTTTCGTTAATCATTTCCGAAACCCCTTCACCGTCACAGTTTCCCTATATAGGTTTCGGTAACCATTTCCGAAACCATAACCATTTTTCCGAAACTCATTTTCCATAACTATTTTGCAAATTTTTTTACCACAACCTTTTTTGACTTACGAAAATAGTATTTTAAGCAGCTAAGCACATGAATAAGTAGAAAATAGACTGTTTTTAGACTGTATTTGGACTGATTTGGACGGATGTGGACATATTTGGACTGATATGGATCGAGTGTGGACTAATAAAGACTATATGTGGATTGATATGGACTGATTGAGCACTATTGAACATATCTAATCAATTAAGCAGCTAAGCAGCTAAATCTAAACATAATAAGCACATCGAATAAACACATAAACATCACGAATCACCTTTGAAGCTCTGATACCACTTGTAAGAAATTAAGATTCATTATATCGGGAGGTCGGAGAAGCTTAAAAGGTGAATAAGCCATTGTAGAGAGAGAAATTATCTAATTTTCAAAGGTTTTATTAAAATAAATAAAATGAATAGGAAAATACAAAATGTGAGGTTCACCCCTCTAATGAAGATTAGAGGGGTATTTATAGTCCTAACACAAGGCATCTTTCTTATAATTACATTTCTAGTCCTTATGTTTTAGACTATTAATAATCTAGTGTAATTCCCATAATGACACCACATTTTTATTCCTAACAGGTTTGAGGACAGATTCTATTCAGAAGTTATGGTTGACTTTTGAAGACCATATCTCCCTCATTACACCACCTCAAGTCTTGTTCTTTACACTGGGATTTAGGTTTTTTAGTTGTCTTTCAAACCCTTACGGTCTTGTGCAAACATATGGAGCTTTGGTCATTCAAACTATGCTTGGAAGTCAAGGTATAAAACTGACTTGATTGTACAGATTTATTTGTTCCACTTTGCATGACCATATCTTCCTCAAAACATAGTGAAATTGATAAATTCCACTTCTGGAATTTTATTTTATGAGTTAGATTTCAAGTCCAAGTGGTCTTCCCCAAAGAATCAAAGTTTTGGTCTTCCGAACAATTGTTACCAATCAAGGGTGCAAACAAGCTTGTTTTCTGGAGTAGTTTGTCTTATAAATTCATTTTGATGGACTTAAACTTATTGTAAAATTTTTGATTTCTATGCAAAGGTCTTCCTAAGACAGTATATAAACTTGTGCTATAAGGGGTAATCCAAATGTTTTGCTAAGGCTTGTAAAAGTCACTCGAAACAATCTCACCAAAACTAAACAAGTGATAAACACTTTAAAAATACAATTTTAAATGTTTTGTATCCATTCTTTTTGCACCTGCCTTTTTTAAAACGTGTAAAACCTTAAAAATGTGAACTTTAAGGTTAAAACACATGAAATATCAAAGATCAAGCGTAAAAAATACTAAGACTCAATAACGCAAAAAATGATAAAAACTTTTAAATCTTCAATAAAGCTCAAACCTTTTGTATTATCTATGTTCTAAAACACAAAGTTCATCCTTAAATCCTAAGATCTAAAGATAACTTGCTACAAGAAAGTTTTTAACACAAAACCAAGTTTTGTGTGCCAAACAAAGTTTTAAACCAAGTTTAACAAACAAAAACTCATAATAAATCATCCCCGTGGAGATTGATACCAATTTTTATTAGTCACTTTCACACTTACCAATAAGCTACCCACAAATAAGCACAAGAATAAGCTAAAAATAAGATGAGAAAAGGAGAGGGTGAGATGGATATAAAATATGGTTCGCTAATTGTATATTAGAGAGAGATACAAATAGAGAGATGGAAAACACACTAAACATTGTAGAATATGCTAGTAATCTATAACACCAAATATCTATGAAGAAATTCTAGAGAGAGAAAGTGGATGGGAGGAATGTTCTAGTGAGAGAAAGTAAGAAAGAATGAAAGATTAGATTATATGTGAATGAACCAACCAACCAACACCCTCTCCATGTGTAGAGAGGGTATTTATACAACTTAAGTAACCGGCCATGGGCTTTCCTAATGGGCTTTCCATGTGTCTTTGGCCCGGTTAGCTTACTAATAACACATTTGATTAATTTACGAGCTACGACTAACTATATTAGAAGTGACCGATACTTTTCGTGTTTCTAACAAACATTCACACACACATACACCCCTCTCCATGTAGAGAGGGGTATTTATACCAAACCTAATACATGGGGCGTAGGGTTAAGAGAAGGAAATTGGTTAGGCTTGGTCTTTGTTATGGGCTAAGCCCGTAACTTATACACTATTATCTTAAAAGCCCAAGCCCAAGCCCGTTTATCCGACTAGCCTATTACAATGTTACAAAATTCATGAACGTAAATAACCAACACTTCATAAAAGAAGAGTTTCTAACACTCGTATGTTTTGAACATGGCCTGGTCGTTGCACATGTTCTACGTAGCTCCAGATGTCACACCCACAAAATAACACAGCGAAAGGTAACCGGGGGTGTCGACGTTCATAGCACACAAGCACAAGATATAGAGAACGACCTCTAAAATGTGTCGTTTAAAAAGTTGTTCATTCGATAAATTACGTGTAATAAGTTTTCAACCAAGTACAAACCATAGTTTCAACACAAAAGATAAATTGTTTCAAAAAGGGTTATCAAATGAACAAAGTTTATGCAGGAAATCTCCATGTGACACAACCACAACGGGTGACTCAAACAGTGAGACTCCATGATTCTAGCCATGAAATTCAAGAACCTGAGAAATACATGTTTAAAATGTCAACAATAATGCTGGTGAGTTCATAGGTTTATATAAACAAAAGTATGAGTATGGACCACAAGATTTCATAAGCATGATCATTGTAACACATACTATTCCGCATAAGTAAAAGCGGTTACGATTGCAATAAGATCATAACACCGAAGCCTTAACAAGAGAAGTGTATGCAAATCAATGCACATTTGTTGCCCAACAGGTATCTATCCCAAAATACCCGTAATTCCCCAAATGTTATACGTCTGTTTGATAAGTAAGCATGACTTACTCGGATGGGGATGTCAATCCTAATAGATCTATTCACAACATTAGCACTTATAAATAGATTCCTCAACCTAATATGGTTGCGTCTAAGATTTTTCAAGTTCAAGATATACTTTATAGCTAAAGTTGCAAGTGTTTTACATAAGAAAGTTACTAAAAATAGCTTGCTGGACATAGGGTTTTCTCAACTTCATGGAGTCGTATCTCCTTCGTTTTCTACTATAAAAATATGTTTCAAAAGCCTAGGTCGAACGGTTTCGAGTTATCTTTCCAAAAATATAAGTCTCGTAAATTGAATCAAAGTTTAAAGGGTCTAAAAGGGGTCTAGAAGACAGAAAAGTCTTGCTGTTCAGAAAGCATAAGGTTTTGCCAAACTCATTTTAATCATAACTCACTCAATTTTTATCCTCTTGGGTTGATCCAATTTTCTATTTTTAAGTTAAGATGTCCTCTACAAAAGACTCAACTGGACCAAAAATCTAAACTACTCTTAAAGTGCTCATAATTATGCTCAAAGTCTAAAACTCTGTTTTGTGTAATAATCTTGTAAAAATCATTTGAAACTGTAAACGAACCCGAATCATTTTGGGTACCTCCAGAAATGTAGCTAACACACTATAATAATATATTTTGAAAAGATTTTTACTCATGGGTTACCCTAGAGTGGTTATTACAAGCCATCAAGTCAACATAAAAATCTGCTCAAACCTAGAGTTTGTAAATCAAGCTTTTAACAAGTTTCACTTATACACAAGCACACTAAGAATCTGTAAATCATATATAAGATGTATATAATGTATGAAATTATAAAAATAATGATACTTACAATGATGGATAAAGATGGATGCTTAATGATGCAAGAACAACCCAATATAACTATCAAAACCCTTATAATACTTGTATAAACCCTAGCTTCCAAAGTAAACTACTAAATCTTCTTGTAAATACTTATGCAAAAATTTAAAATCCTTGGATGGTGTTGATGTTTCTGCCGTAACTAAGAGGAGAGAAAAAGAGAGAGTTTTGTTGTGTTTTTTTGAAAGAAATGAAGTAGTAGTATGTGTTGGTTAGGTACCTTTCTTATATAGGAAGTTCTTTACATTGTTTTACCCAACTAGCAAGAACTTAACTATAGGATAAGATGAGGAGGGGTCAAAGAGGGTAAAATGGGTAGGAAATGCTTATTATGTATTTAATAGGAAGTAAAGATGTAAGTATTGGATAATAAGGTGCAAAGGTGTAAGGGTTTGGGTAATAGGAAGTAAGGTAGTATCTTAAGAATGGAATATGGAAAACTATATCTAGAAAACTTATGTGGGGGGGGGGGGGGGCGACGACACTATGAAAGGGAAAAAACCTTTAAATTTTAATTTAAATGTTTTATGTGTAGTTACATGTATACATTTTGTAAAGGTGGTAAAATATAGTGCATGCATGCATAAGAATATAATTAAGCTAGTTTACGTAAAAATAATGAAATGATATTCATGTGACATATGAAATGTATCCGTGAGTATTTTAATATACTTAACATGAGTAGACTAATCGTAGTTTGAAGTTGTTATGCGTCCAAAGACGTTTTTCACAGTTTGCGGGATCACTTCCCGGTGTTAGGTTAAATCATGCACATATACATTCAAAGTGAAATGTTTCAAGTTTATGGTTAAATATTAACCTACAAAATTGTCAATTGTCACAGTCTTACACCGTTAAAATAATTTTGTCCCAAAATTTAGTTTGCGTCATCCGACGATGAAGTTTATAAGAAAAAGATGAGGGTATTTGTTGCGGAATTAGTCTTCGCGTTCCCATGTGAATTTAGGACCTCACCTAGAATTCCATCAAACCTTAATGATCGGTATACGGCTTTTCTTCAGCTGTTTAATTTCTTGATCTATTATTTCCACCAGTTCCTCGATAAAATGCTGGTTATCATCCACTTAGATCTCATCTAATGGAATAACAAGTGATTTTTCCGACAAGCACTTCTTGAGTTTAGAAATATGTAACGTGTTGTATACACTGCTTAACTCTTGCGGGAGTTCTAGTTTGTAAGTGATGTGTCATTGTGCGTAGGTATTGTTTATTATCAAGTTTTAGATTTATATTTTGTCGACTTTACCTATTAACAATACTAATGGGCAGTGTACCCGATCAGTTGTAGCTTTGTTGGTAAGTAGGGAGTCGATCGCAAAGAGCGAGAGTGTTAATTCCTAAGTCTATCAGTATTTCAGTTATTTATGTTAGATCTAATCGAAGTTAGTTCTAAGTCAAACCTATGCTTAAACCTAATTTTAAGGTGATGGGGGTTTTCAGTGTGAGAGACTGGCACGGGTTTTGGTGGTAACTTAAACCTATTTAAGACACGATAACATGCGTAAACAAATAATCAGAAGATATAAGAGCGGTCAAGCCTATTTTAAGGAAACTGTATTAACCATGATTAATCTGATTAAAATGAAGGCTGTTTATTAGTGCAATGATTGACGTATCTCGAGGGGCATATCATTCCTAGATTTAGGCGGTAGTTCTTCCTAAAACCTAGAAACACTAATTCTGTCAGAATTAAACGCATTCGCATAAAGTAAGCATTTGCTGATTATAATCACTAATTCTGTCAGAATTAAACGCATTCGCATAAAGTAAGCATTTGCTGATTATAATCTATCTTAGGAGATTAATAATGGTGATCTTATTAAACCCTAGCTCGACGAGACTTTACTAACTTACTGCTTAACGGCTCTTTATATACTAGTAATCCACTGTCCAAGTCCTTACCAAGGGAATCAGAATGTCATTTGTTGATCCCAAGTCACCTGCTAGTCTAACTTGTTCACTAAACCAATGGCAAGGATAGGTCATTATTTGTGATCCTATGATTCTAGATATATAAATTGCGGATATAGAGAGCTATCTCGATATCTAGCTAGCATGATATTTTGCATTCCTAGATCTAGTTGAATGACAGGTCGCATACTTAAGCACGTAAACGAGTATAAATTGATAAACATAATCAACAATCAACGATAAATTAAGCAATTGAGATAAACAAACCAAACATTAAATCTTAATAAACATGGCTACTACCTAAAGGTATTAGCCCATAACCATTGTAATGAATACAAGAATAATAATTGAATCAACCAAGGTAAACTAGTCGAGTCAAACGAATGATACCAAATATCGAACGATTATTAGAGTATGAATGATTACAAGGTGTTTCCTATGGAATTAAGCTCGTTGCAAAACCTTATTTGCTCTTATTGCCTTCTGAAAATGGACTGTGGTTCCTTAAACTGAATGGATCTTTGCAGCCTATAAAGGATGATAGCCTAGATGTATAAATACAACTGACTATG